>JARJDZ010003921.1:0-21942 GCA_030264555.1 Aleochara sp. GC000083 | reverse complement strand
ATGACTTCCATTTAGCACATCATTAATTTCCCCAATTATTTCCGGTTCAATACAATTCCCATTTTGGGCCATTTTCAATTAACACGCTACAGCAATCATCTCAGCACGCGCTTGCGTTCTGATTACGGCGTAAGCAATTTCTTTTATCGCAGCTTGAACCAGCGGACCGGGCGTGTAACATGCCCCATGAACATGAACATTGGAATTCGAATTGAAGGTATGTAAGTACCTACAGGACTCGCTGGCTGAACGGAAAAATCAGCAGGTCCCGCGGGGCGACTCATTTGAATAAACGCGCAAATGTATTATTCATTCTAATGGCCGGGCATTCGCACGCGTTCGAATATTAGCATTTCGAATGGCGACGAACAAAGGA
Organism: Aleochara sp. GC000083; assembly: GCA_030264555.1. Taxonomy (NCBI): domain Eukaryota; kingdom Metazoa; phylum Arthropoda; class Insecta; order Coleoptera; family Staphylinidae; genus Aleochara; species Aleochara sp. GC000083. The sequence continues at coordinate 21,566 of JARJDZ010003921.1, read as the reverse complement.
CCTTTTAGCGGCGAAGACGTTAACACAAAAGGATATTTATTTCCTGGCGCAGAGCAAAGCAAAGCAAGGTTACGGATTCAAATTGGCGAAGCAATTATGTTCTCATTCTTATGCGACGTTAAAGGTCTCTTCATTACTTCGATTTGTCACGTTTATAAATCCACAGCTTTGTGTGGATTTGTTATGTTTGGTAATTGAAAAGGTGATTTTTAAATAGAGATAGAGATAGAGATAGAGATAGTTATTTTATTGTTTCATCAATTGAATTGTTGAAGTAGACTTTGGAAACTAATAGAACTGAAAAACACATTTTGTACAAGATGTAGCTAAACTTTTATTATCCTTGAAGGTTTCAACTTTTGGTATTCTTCGAACAGTTTTTAGTATCTAGAACGGTGATTGCCCACTTTGGGAATCTAACTAGATAACATTAAAGAAATTAAAATTTTCTAGTTAATGCTATTGAATTAAAAAAATCAGGGGGCGCTGAGTAATACATTTTCTAGACAGGGAGCAGTAGAGCAAATAAGTTTGGGAACCACTGATCTAAAAAATCTTTACATTTAGCCGTTGTGATATGTGACTCAGATTTTTAAATACAAAATTGATAAAGGTACAGTCGTTTAAGAATTTCAATATTTTTAATCTATCTAAAATTTCGACATATTCGATTTTGTTGCCTATGAGGAATTTGTCGAGAAAAGCTATCTACTCGTTTTTGACAGCTGACAGTTTTTCTCAACAATTTCCTAGGCAACAAAATCTCATGAAAAAACAAACATTTATCCGATACATTTCATAATTCAGAATTACATATGTATATAGCATTCTGAATTAAAAGTGATATTTACTGGAAACAATTTAGAGATTTTAAATTCATTAAATTTATTTGTTCATAAATTATTAATGTTTATAAATATAAATAATTGATTTTTCTTAGTTCCAACGCGATTTTCTCGCAAACGGCTCAGCCGATTTCCACCAAATTTGGTCTATAAAATAATAACACTGAGCTGCTTAACATATCACTGCTTAACATAAATGAGTTGTGAAATGGTGGCACTTTACGATGAAAAAATGAAACAATTCTGGTTTGTGGTAACTAAAATATGAAATGGGTAAATCTATATATCTAGATATCTAAATATCTAAAAACAACTCTGTCAAATATTCAATATGTATATTTTGACTTTACACGTTACAGCCTTTAATTTCGAGTTTTATATACCACTTCGATTCACTCCCCAAAATTTTTTGGACAGCGGGCCTAAAGAAATTTTCACTTCGAAAATCTGAATATTTTAACTTCTTTTCTGAAATTTACTGCAAGAAACTGAATAGTTTCGATAGTTTATTAATAATTATTGGGAGACATGAAAAGCGGTTGAAACTTTGTTTTAAAAAATTGTATTCAATCATAAAAATCTGCGTATTTTGGACTCCAAAATCGTAAAGTTTTCCATGATGTGATTCTTCTTAAGGCAAAGATCCTGAGTCTGGCACAATAATATAGTTCAAAAACAAGTTTATAGATAAATTTGGCTAAAAAGAAATTTTTATATAATACGTCTTTGTCAGTATGAAAATATGATGAATTGAATACGTTTGACACATGATGGCAAATCACAACATCCGAATTTCCAATCAATTCGCAAATTTATTTGCACTCACATTTATGTCCCTTTGATCATACCTCGCCTGCATTTGGGTAAAAATAAATAAACTCACTTATATGACTCCAGAAAGATGATGCGTACTTCCATCCGCATGGAAAATCATTTTATTTCGTCGTATAGCATCCCGAAGTCACACGATGCCAATAAAAGCAACACCATCGCTCCTATATTCTCCTTAGCAGCGAAAGAAAGTGATTTCTCCCTGGCTTTATATCGAAGTAAACGGTTTTTTGTGTGCGGTATGGGCGCACTTTGTCAAACATTGATTCGATTCGATTCGTGCATACGCAAGTGAAATCGCACGGAACAATTTCAGCCATTTCGCAAGATAATTTGCTGAGTTAACAAACAAAAAATTCTACAACTTGTTTGTCAATTTTTCCCATTTCCAACTTACCCTCTTCTTAAAAATAAATTACAATTAATATATTTTGGTTACTTGTGAACCAAGTGCAGAAAAGTTCAAATTATTACATCTAATATTTTAATACTATTTTTGATAGAAATGATTCATCAAGAATTTGGACAAACTGTATGTGGTTTTTATACGCATGATTTTTTGGCTGAATGCCGTTGTGCCTAGCAAACTGTTTGAACGAGAACGTAAATTGTTACAGCGCAGGAATAACGAGCCCTTTATGGCGCACCATTGACATGGCACGAATGGAAAAGAAGCAAGGAAAGGTATGAGAGTCCTGGAATTTTCACTGCGCTCTTTGAACGAACCAACGAGTACTCCTACGACTTTTACCCATCAACAAATACCAAACACATGCTCTTCCATTTGTTGAAGCGTTCATTGAAACGTTTTTAATTACAACTTCAATGAGAATAATTACAAATTATCTACAATGCATTAAAAAATTTAATTAAATGCTTTCCAAAACATTCAATTCAATGCTACATTAATGATGTCCAAAATGCTTTGAAATTATTTTGTTTTAATGAATGTATTAGGTGTAACTATATGCAACACAATGTACACGTTTTGAATTTTATTATGTCAGGCTGAATCATTTCATTCGTAATCATATTAATTTTCACATGAGAGATTATCAAAAATGGCGGAAATATTATTTATCGTACGATTTCTGAAAAGTGTATAAAAAATATGATGTTACATATGTTCAGTTATCTACAGTTATTAAACATTATTTCCTATTGTAAAATATATAACGTTTAATTAGTCACGTAAATGTTTGAAATCTTATGCATTTACATATGAGTTTCTCATACTGGTAAAATTACATCCAAAAATATTATGTGTTAAAAGACTTTTTGGAATGTGAAGCAAATGAAGAGAAATATCTTCATATATTTGCAAACTTGTCGAATTTATTCAATTATTTCACTGCTTGAGACTAAATTGTTTAAGTCACTAATTACCAACTGACATGGAGGTATTAATTATTTCAGTTCACTTGTAGAGCAAAAGTTAAACATTCATCAGCAACCGAAATGAGTCAAAGGGATTTATTTCGGTTGATAGCCCATTGTGCGTATGCGCGCCGAAAAGCAGGGCATTAAACATTAATAACTTCATTAACAATTTGTTTGCACTCGAGTTGCTTGCTCAATGCTCAAGTGTCTATTCTTGGCGAACGAACTGGTTGGTTGATGGATCGATTGCTGCGCTTGTTTATACAAAAATTCTTCGTTCCCAGGAACCTCTGCGGGAGTAACCAAATGTCTCCAGAGTTCTCTTCAATCCTGACGCACTCGACGAATCCTTTTGGCGATTATCAATGTCATTAACAAAGCACTAAGGGCTCGCCGGAGTAAGAAGATTAGACAAATAATGCCGAAAGCCTATTATTCTGAAATGTGTAATTAGTGAGATGAGAATTAGTATTTTTTAAGTCCAAATCCTGGAGTATTTACTTAACAAATGATAGCAAAATCAGGGAATTCTTTACAACCTAATAAAAAAACACTGTATTACATTTTATAAATTATTCTTAGTAATTTTTGAAAAATTATTTCCATGAATTAATCGGTAAATACTTCAGAAGAACTGGAAATGACAGAATTGTTATTATATCATAATAATTATTACTATGCCCTTTTTTGTTTATTCGTTTGTTTTATAAAAAATATTGTCCCTGTGCTTTATTAACGGTCAATGTTAATAAATTGTAGCAAAAACCTCAATCGCTTGAATTCAAATACAATTTTTTTCCGAATCGTTGATAATCGTGACAAGATTACATTTTCTAGTTAAAATTCTTTTTCAAAATTGTTGAGGAAATATTTGTTTTTCCATTCATTGAATGCTAAATGTTTTGCAAATTTGCAGAAGAATTTTTGGCCAATTTTCAAAATTAAAACATGCGATGATAATTATAGCAAATTTGACCATTTTCTTCTGATATATAAATGATAAGATTTTTATGTTAATATTCTCCAATATTTGCCAATATTGGCATATTGGCAAAAACTGTTGCAACTGTTTTTCTTGAAATGTTTTAAAATTTCATTTGCAAACTTATTTATTGCATTGATATATCAATTGATAATCTTTAAATACAAATGCAGTGTTTTATCGTGTATGAACTGTTTGCAAAATTGCAAAATATGTATTTTGCGAATTTCTGGTAAAAGAAAGTTAATTCTCTTAAAATCATTACATAAAAAATTGGACATAATTCATTAAGAATGTTACTGAATTGGAAAGAAGCTACCAGTAATTGATGTTTAAACATAAAATCCTAAGCTTTTAATATTAATACAGTTACATGAATTCGAAAAAAAAGTTGGATCTAGTACGATTAAGTCTTCCTTTTGCAAGTGTTCATTGTAAACCATCCCTCCATAAAAGAATTATTGAACTTGTCGAGTGACGAGCAGTGTTGATCCTTGCTGACAAATTGAAACGAGAAGTTCGAAGACTTTCAAATACCGAAAGGCACTTGAGTGCACTGTCGGGTTCAAACGTTAGCTCTTGAAGAATTCAATTTATGTACCAAACAAGTTGCAAGCGTCCGCCTCAAGCGATAGCCTCCTTTATTTGGCCAGTCACTTCAAATTCCACACATGAACGAAAACATTCCTCGAACTCTTTCGAACAACATTTAAATAACTCCGCAATTCACGTGAAACTCAATTTTTAATTTATTTTTATTGATATTACTTGGAAGTTAGTGCTCTGACACGCTGTCGCTGTCGCACAAAAAAAGTGTTCCCAACTTTTCCCAGGAAAGTCGCATGAGCTGTTGTTGGATCTCCCAGCGTTCATGCTTCTCCGGTTTCCAGGCGCGCGTATAGCTGGGAGCAATCGGGAGACGACCGCACAGGCAGAAGATGAGGGAAAAAATCAAGCCGAACGAAAATCCGAGCAAATTGAAAACGCACCGGGAGAGAATTCGATTCGCAACGTACGAACGTACTCCGAATGTGTAGACATCCATATTTCGCATCGCATCGAGAAATATCACGGTGCGTATTTGTCGAGCGTCGAGCCGACTCTTCATCGGAAATAGCCTGCCGCAAAATAAGCACTTAAATTTGCCTTCCAACAGATTAAACATCACAAATGCAAACGAACGCAAACCATAAACGTGAAATTAACCTCCGGATGCCGGCCGAAAATCGGTACTCATTTTGTTCCAAATGGCCGTATTACAGCATTAGTTCAGTATCAAATGGTATACGCATATCACACAAATCTGCATCTTTTATGTCCTTCCGTCATCCTGCATGGGGTGTTGTGGTATATTCGTGGTTTACTAGTGTTCACATGGCACAAACCATACATTGAATACTTGTATGGAGTCGACGTAAAATATTTTAATTACAGCCCTTTATTGCTGATTTGAGCTTTATTCCGTTTAAATTTATGGTACGCATGAAACGGAGGAGTTATAAATCACGGAATTGAAACTCGAGTGCACAATTTTACACTGTCATTATATGAAGCTTAAAATTTCATTACAACATTTAGAAATTAAATTAAATTTATTTTTTTAAGGAAGGATCAACACAGAAAAAGAAATTTGAAATATCCTTGTTGATTATATCAAAAATAAATTAGCAAATATTTTATAATACTACCAAGAGTGTCAGTTATTCCTTCCGGTTTTCAAAAATCAAAACCGCGAAAGAAAGCTAAAATATCTTTATTTATTTATATCCTTATTTACATTCAGGAAAACTGTATTTTACTTGAACATGTAATCTAGTAATTACTATATGTGTACTACATATTATATAAGTGACATACTTTATTCTACATTCTACATCTTTTTTTACTTACCACGATAATGGTTGAAATGCTCCAAATAAAATATTGGTTTCTAAGGTTTCATAGCTATTTATGCACCAAGGGCGTTACGCTAATGGTGGATGGGCGTAATCATGCAGTAACGCCAGAAGTGCATACAAGATTTTATATTTCAATTTAGACCATCTCAAAGCAGAAGAATCGATCATTTTCGCAATATTAAGTAGTACATGTTTAGTTATGTCAAGTTTCATGTCACATGACAAACATGTCAGAATGAGTAAAATTTTGAAGTTATTATGCCCTCGCGGGAGTAATCATATCTAACGCCCGTGGGCGTAATCAAGTCATAACGCCCGCGCGGGCGTAATCAAGAAGACATAACGCCCGCGCGGGAGTAATCAAGTCATAATGCCCGCGCGGGAGTAATCAACGCCCTGGAGGGCATAATGAGTAACTTTGCATATCTGGTAACCATGGAATAACAATTCAATTATTGCGCAGTGAAATATAACATATTTAATGTTTGATAAACATTGTCATAATGTGTGTAGATTTTAATGATTTACTTATGATATTTGAAATATTATCTATATCAGAAATTGTGGATATTGTATTTTACAACTTCTTGGAGTATTGTATAAATTTTTCTCTGGAAAGTTAAAGCCGTAAAATTTATAAAGCACTCGTGTATCGTACTCGTGATTCAAAACTTCTACTCGTTTATAATTTTGTATTTTTCATACTTATAACATAATTTACTATTAAAATATTATTCAAATAATTTTATTTAACAGTATCACTCTGGACATCAGAATATACTTGTTTCTGATCTTTTTAATTTGTGCTGATTAAAGTGTTATACATATAATCAAATTCTTTTCATATCCTACAAAATGATATATATTATTAAATTTAAAACTAAAAATTGCATCAATACGGTGAGCAAGGTAATTTAATAGTTAATTAAAGTTATTAGTTATAGTTATTTCAATTGATTGACAATCAAATACAATGAAAATAGGTCAATTGGTTTTACTATCTTACCCTTTATTAATTAATTTAGAACTGATCTTTTTATATCAATTTCTATTAACATTTTCCTGTCCCTTTCTACGTAAACAATTCTTAATTTTGTAGTTGAAAACAAAAGATGATTTTCGGTTATTTGCAATTATAGATTTCTTCCAGTTCCACCCTCTGTGTACTCACAATTCTCAGTCCTCTTTCAGTGACCTGATTTATTTCCTGAAATTCATTATTACTCATTGCAATCTTTATTAATTAAATTCCAATTAGGGAACTAGGGAGTGAGATTCCATCGTACGCTCGCAGCATCGGGCAACACTGAAGAGGCGAGCTTTTCATTTAACCGACTCCATTAATTATAATAATAAGCGAATGTTAATTACTGCAATGAGCCGCCGTTCGAGAGGGGCGTATTGTATGTGCGGATGAAATTGTATAGCATGGGATTAACTTTCATTTTCAACAATCGACGACGAAATTCATTCGCTAATGTTCAGTTTGTTATAATAATGCAAAATTCCTTATCGATTAAAAAAAAATCACGAAATATAAAACACGTTTTCAATGTAACCAGTCTTTTTAATATCCGGTTTAGAATTTCCAACTTTTGCAATCGTATTTCAAAAAGTATAAAATTCAGATTATACCTTTAGATTTATAAAATGAAATTGAAAAGTGTAATTTTGCACATTTTTGATTGCGTTAATTCTTCATTCTGGCAAATTCCATCTTAAAGATGCACCACGCATTGGAACGTTAATTCTCAAAAATATCGATAAAATCATGGAACATGTTCTACACAATATACCTAAGCAATGTTTCTATTGCCCAAGAACTAAAGTACAAAAAATCGTTTCAAACCATTTGAAAAAGCTAGGCATCAAAATAAGCTCAATGCTGGATGCAAAAACCTTATAAACCGAATTTGCATTTGTCATTCGATATTAAATTGTTACCAAATCAATCTATTTATATAGCAATGGCCGAGTGGTGGTAATAATTGAATCACTTATGACAAAGTCAAGAAAAAACCGCCATAATGAAAAAGGATTTGCAAGGGATTACTTAATACGAACTGCTGTCTAAGGGAAATCTCTCAACTTATAACTGTTAACAATTAGACCATCTCAAAAATTAAAATCGTCCAACCACAGAAGATGAATTGTGGGCCATCATCATCACCTAATACTTGGAAGATCATTATGCATCCACATTATAGTTCAAATTTAGCAACAAATGATAACAATCTCTTTCTATCCACGGCGAACAATTTTCCTAGTAAAACAATATCTTCAAGAGCAGCTTACAAAAATCCATTGTGTCAATTTTTTGACAATAGGAATTAAGAATCACAAAAGTGAGAAAACAGTAATGAAATTATTGATAAAACAGCAACAACTTAGCAAACAAAGTGACGAATATTTGATCGAAACTTCGTTAATTAAAGCATTCAATTTCATGCAAAAATAATGGATGATTTTTTACTACATTTAAACTGAGTATAATTACTGCTGAATTAATCATATCAAAATCCTGACATTATGCCTATATATTTCGGTATCCAGAAAACTGAATTATTATTTAAAAATGAGTGGTACTCATCTGATTTGCATTTGAACTCTTGAGATTTTCATTTGATGTGCCTATTCTCAATTACGTTTGATTTTTGTGAAATACATTTATTCGTTTCTGATATGAAGCTTATTCTTTTTCAATTATAAATACCAAATCTGAATTTCAATTAACGCTAGCCGAATCACATATAACAAATCTGAATTACATTTCCTACTCGCTTAGTTACAATTAATAAATCAGAATTTCATTTTATACTTTCTGAATGACCATCGGAAAAGTTCTAAAATGAAATCATTCTAACTGGCAGCACGTTCGATAGAACATTATTCGTTTTCTCTTTTTCTCTCGGGGTACTTTAGCACAGACGTAAACCATACGTCTTCCCATAGATTGCCTGGAGGAATAGCGGAATCGGAGAAAGGGGATGCGAAGGATCAGGATAGCGCACGTAGGACGAAGGTTCATTAGAACGGCGTGCTGCCACAACAGCCGACGAGAGGCCTGCGTTCGCAGAAGGAACGAGCTGCTCCCATCGACGACGGCGATGTCGACGACGACGACGACGACCGTAGTCGTTTTCGGATAGGCCAGGATAGGCCTACCTTCACGTCTCCAACGCGTCCGAACAGTCTGCCGCCGCGAGAGCCGCATGATGCGAGAGGGCCGTGGATCGATGGAGCCTTCCCAGGCAGGAGGCCTAGTGCGGCGTATTCCGGAGAGGCAGGCGTGCGTATGTTTTATCCATCTCCTGCGAAACTCGTCCGAATGTTGCGCCGAACGCCGTGCCATGCAATGCCTAACCGAATTACAGGACAAAACTTGCCTGCACGCTCTTCAGACGCTCTTCCAGGCGCTCTGCCGCTCGTGCACACGCAGAAAGAAACTATATGGACCGTACGGCAAATGCTCGTTTAATGTCCTCCGTGGATTTCAAGCTGCGTAACAGAATTACATGCCGGAATGACTTAATATTGAGGGTTGCTAATGACAAACATTTATACAAATGTGTATGGTAACATATGGCAATGCACGCTGAAGAACCTAAAGCGCACAAAACTGCTTTGCATTCAGATTTACGCTGTGTTTCGAAAAGTGATAATCGAAAAGGTTGGTCCTTTTGCAGAAATTGAAATGAAAATGTTCTAATAAAGAAGCGAGCGTGAGGTTTGTTGTTATAGGGGTAAATAATAATAACTATTTTTTTACTCAGTCTTACATTTATATTTCGCCACATCAATGCCTCAAAGTGAATGTCACATCAGATAATTTAAAGTGAAAATATATGAACACTTCACATTTAGGATAAGTTTTTTTTAATCCTAGTGGTGTTAAATTTAAGTTGGTATAAGGACTATCAATGAATTTAAAACGTAATACTATTTATTCAATTCTCTTCAAAATTTAATTACTTTTCATATTATGCGAAACTTTTTCGCGTGTAATATTAAAATTTAGTAGTTATTTTGATGGAAGTAAAGAAAATGAGCTAATTGAAAAGACAAAAAGTAAATTTTGATGTATCCTATTCTCTTCCTATTTTTTAAGTATAAAAGGAATATAAAGTTTTTGAATTACTTATATATATTTATAAATTAATTGCAGAATTTAAATATCTGTTTACAAAGGGAAGTTCGCCAAATTATATTTTGAATATTTTCCCGGTAAATATTTGAAAATTATGTGACTAGTGCGCAGCAGGATTTGGTAAATAAATATTTATGCTGTTTGGTAACCCAATAATTTGGTTAGTCATAACGTTTTCTTTTCAACTAAGTATAATTGAGGAAGAGTCAATATTTAATTTAATGTTCATTAAATAGCAGTTTTATGAAAAATTGTTACAACATGGAACATCCCCAACATCCTATTTATTATTTACGAAAATAGAACTATTTAAATAAACTATTTTTCTATTTTTATGTTTCTAATAACAAAGTATTATCATTTGTCATTTAAAATAACTACACCCAAGCATTTTTGTTTTAATATAATTTTAAAAAGTATTTAAAATACTTAAATATTCTTAGCCCTTAAACTACGTGAGAATGTTATGAGAATGAGGACGTTTTTACCAAACGAAGTTTGATATTCGACTTTAAAATTTCATCTTCGAAGTCGAAAAAGTCAAATTCCATGTTTTCTCGTAATTCTGCGTTTTCAATTGGTTTTGATAATATTTTCAAGCATTTTCAACTAGTTTATTTCTATAAGAGTATTAATAGTAAATTATGTTATAAGTCTAACAAATGAAAAAAAAAGTTTCCTTTCTACAGCTTTTGTAACTGTAATTCTGAAAGTTTCAAATGCAATCAGTTTATAAATGTAACTAAAATTAACTTATTCAGTGAAATCTAAATTAGAAGTAATGATTTCTGAATTTCAAATGACAATTTCTGAATGGGAAGTCCCAATTGCATTTATAACATTCTTTATATGAAATTTAATTGATACTTTCTGAATTGTCTTTAACAAATATGAATGACATTTCTTTTTTTCTGGATGATTTGAAACAGAATTTTTATTTTATAATTGAAAGGGTTTGGATTCATTTCTAAACTATTTTAAAAAGTTTTGTTACAACGAAATTCATGTTTCCATTTCGTAAAATTAAAATGCTTTCTCAAATTGTAGAAACGCAAACATACGAATATAATTTCCACTGTGAAATCAAATCGACGTGAAACACGACTACTTTCCTTTTTCACGTTGCATGTAATTTAACAGTGCAAATTGTAACTGTGAAATTAATGGAATCTGCAAATATTCCGCATAGTCACCAGGTACGCATTTATTGCCCAACTTCCAGCTGCACGAAGCAAATGCTGCAAACTTTGCGGACTAGTGTAACCATTTGGAGAACATTTAAAACAACTAGAATCCCATGAATTATCGCTTAATGCAACACACAACTATGCACTCGATATTAGTTCCATTTATAGTCAGTATTCGCTGCTAGGATTCACTGCAATCGCAGGAAATTTACAAATCGCGCGGCAGCATCGCCTAACAGATTCATAAATTTAAATTGATTAAATACCGGTAGTTGGTGGTGTAGTTCTCTCGCGCAAATTTCCGAATATTGGCGCGATTAAGAACAGTAATAGCTCGGCAGCGCGCGTTTCTGAATTTCAATAGGACACTCTGGAGCAATAGGCACTTTAGCAGCTACACCTGCACTATCCTATCCTGCTGGAAGAACCCGACTAGGGACTAATAAGGCATAGCGTGTGCACTTGCTGGTTGGTGGGCAAGTGAAACCTGCATTATTAAAACGTTTACACCCGAATGACATTGCGTGAATATTTCATGATCGCACTTAGGCATAAGCACCTTAAAATGGTGGCTGGTAATTCAATTTCAAGCTTACTTCTATTTGCACGAATCGCACAAATCCAATTCTTTTTCTTTGTGCCCGCAATTGAAAGGCTTCTGCACTGAAATCAAGTTGCTTATTCGTTTACGTATTTAAACATTATAAATCACAAACACACCACATTTTCCACTTGTAATAGAGAAAGCATCAATTATATTTTAGAAAAAATATCATTCAGATTTGTTAAATAGAATTGAGTGTCAAATGAATTTCAAATCTGTGACATGCAAAAACGTCACCTTTAATTCGCAATGTTATAAAAGTAATAACTAATAACGATTCATGAGATGCAATTCAAAAATTTTGAAAGCATTGTAGGTTGATTTACGTAGTAGTTATATCTACTACATTTTATGCTTTCCTAATTAGAATTTAAAATTGTGCGATAGCATTTAGAACTAGTTATTTAAATAATAGCAATTCTTAACTAGTTTTTCACTCATATTTTACACATATTAATACTTGATTATGTTAGAAGTGTAAGAAATGCAAAATAATCATGATTTCTACACCTTTTCTAAATTATCAAATACTCAATTTATAAATATTAAAATTAACTTATTTAATGTACGGTTTTATAAATTTTAAATGACAATTAGTGAATTACATTTACATTTATAGCTTTCTTATTTACAACTGACGTTTTCAAGATTACAATTCACAAATTTGAGATTTGAATTTCATTTGATGTTTGTTTTCTCAATGATCTTTGACTAATCTAAAATACATTTAATTGTTTCTGATATTAAACTTACGATATCTCAATTATAATTAAAAAGTCTGAATTACAATTAAAGTAAACTAAGTTACAAATAACCTACCTAAATTATCATTATTCTTTCCATAATTTCAATTTACTAATCAATACTACATATTATACTTTCCTAATTAGAATTGAAAACTATATATGAAATTTGGAACTAGTTAGTTAAACAATAGCAATTCTCAATAGTGATATTTCTTTTAAGAATATTAATAGTAGATTCTGTTAATAATGATCAAACAAGAGAAAGAAGTTTCCTTCATACACCTTTTCTAACAGTAATTCAATTCCGAAATTACATTTCATGAATCGGCATTACATTAATAGCATTCATAATTGCAAGTGACGATTTCGGAATTAAAAGTCACAAATTTGAAATTTGAATATCAAATCTAAATTTCTTTGGATGTATCCTCAATGATCTTTGACTAATCTGAACGATAGTTAATAGTATCTGATGTTAAACTTGTTTTCTCAATTATATTTAGTAAATCTGAATTACAACGTAAACTTAGTTACAAACAACCAATGTAAATTATCTTTATTCCTTCCATAATTGCACTTTACTAATCTATAGAATTGGAATTTGTATAAATAGAATTTTGAAATAGTTGTTGAACAATATCAAATTTTAAGCGCTTTGCAATTAACACTACAAATACAACATTTAACCACACTAATTAGCTTAGTTATCGTAGAATAATTAATTAGTATTAATTGACTGATTTATTATTGGTATAAATTACAATAGATACTATGGGCATTGCACATAAAAATTGAGACACAATGGCATCACAATCGTGAATTCAACAAACCACAATGCTGTTACATTATAGCAGCAATTATAGTAATTTGCAATCAAGCACTAATTACCAGTTGCTTGTATTTTGTTGTTCATTGCCAATACAATAAAAAGTAGACAATACCAAATACATTTCAGTCATTCATACATTGCATAATGAATGGCTGAGCTTTCGGCATCGAGTTGCAATGTTAATGCATCTTGTATAATAAGGAAGACATCATTACATTCTCATTAAAATTGAATTAACTGAAAATGCAAACATTTCAAAATGTAGAATGCTATAACTTTCTCCAAATTTTGATGAAATTCAGATGCAGCCATAACAGCACGATTGAAAGTGAATACTATGTCATTATCTAGCACCAATAACTTTATTCTTAAGTTTAATTTCCTTAAATTATTAGTAATATGCAATCACATTTTGAAAGACGAACTGCGTACAAAATATGAATGCAGTTAATACATTACGAAAACGCATTTAGAATAATTATGTAGAACTATTAATACCTATTAGAAAAGAGATATCAATTTTAGTACTAACAATAAGGCAGTACTTGGCTACATTTTCAAGATTTACCATAGTTGTAGACCCCATGATTTATAAGCTTCATAACTCTATATTTTTAACATAATGCTAGCTGATTCCTTCAGGATGAAGAGTTGGTTACCTAGCAGGATACGGCTTCTGTTTTGCTAGTAATTGAATATCACCAGAAGTGGTAGAAAAAACTTGCCGTTGTGGCACTAAAAATTAGAAAAATTAGGATCATGACACAAGTAATATAAAAAGCATGCTTCTGCAATTACTGGCTTTAAAAATATTTTGCTAAATATATGCAGTGAACACGAAATGTATTTTCAAAAATGTTACTTATTGTCAGTAGGGAAAATTGCGTTAATTTTCACAAATTTAGGTTTCTTTGTAGACAACCAATTATACATGTATAGCGTGTTGCCTGGCATTAAAACTGTAAAATTTTAAAACATCTTTATTTTTATTTATTTCGTATTTAATTGGTTTCTTCTTCTTGTATTTGTTAAATATAGTATTTCCCTAGTATACTTGTATGTACAAAGTGGAACAAGTCCGATATTTCAATTATTAGAGCGATATTTGAAATGCCGAGAATCTTCCTTTGATCTACTGTTTAACAACAAAAATGAAGCCATATGAAACAAACACGGATTTTGCCCTGGATTATTGAAAACCATAATGCATAACATCAGAGATAACATCATGCTAATCAATTTGACTTTATTTGTTTGCAAAAGACCGAAAGGTTCAAGTAGGTTCAAAGCAGTTCAAGCACAAACACTTTTTGGGGCTTTAGTGGGGGGAACAAGTTAGTGTAAGAAGCTTATTATTTGTAAACTCGATAGACGACTATTTGGACACATGACTTGAGAAAATTGTAAAGCTACGCTGGTCGAGTGAAACAACATATCTCATACATACAATAATAATTAGTATGAAGTAGCAGTGAATGCTTTGTGGATGCAACAAGTGAACTAAAGCAAACTAGCAGGAGGGCTCAAATCAACCACTAACAAAATGCACGCTTTACGCTTGTGTTTTGGTCTTGGCATCATTATATGCTGTAGTAAGTATTATATTAATTCATACTTATTGCATATAAATAATATTCTATTTATTTGTAGCACAATTGTTATTTGTAAGGGGTGATTGCAATTTGCCTCTCATAATTCGAGGATCATGGTTTTCATGGGAAAATGGTCAAAATACACTGACTGTGATAGATGCAGACACAATGAGCCATCGAGGCTTCTGTATGACCATCAGAGATGACTACAAAGTCAATTATACAGTGGTGTTTAGAAATAACAAATGCTTCACATGTGTGAAATTTATGATTCGCACAGTTAATGTTATTGAAAAGATTGAAAGTATGTTTAAAAACAATAGTAATACACAGCTTTAATGGACTGATTATTTTAGCATCTTGTTTAAGTCTGCCATATGGGCAGGATCCAACAATTGAAAATGTCTGCAGGGAACTGCAGCCTGATCAACAGTTGATAACATTATTTGCTGAAACCCCAGTGGCAGTAAATTGCAGATCATCATTAGAGGGTGTATGGAACTTTGCTTATCAGAACAGATTTAAATTTACTGGTGAATGCAATCACCCAGATGCACAAATTAAATCTTGTCAGATTGCTGGTTCTCAATTTCCTATTGCTAATCAGAAGTTTAACATCACCTATAAGAAATGTGATGGAATGACTGGCACCTTTGATGGAGGTACATACAATGTTAAAGAGTTATTGAGTTGAAATTATATTTTAATAATTTGTAGTGGTTGAATACAGCTGCTTAGGTGATTGGTTTGTGGAAAAGAATCATTATTTCGCTGTTGTCAATACGAAAGAATCTCGGAAAGATGAGAAATATCGTTGTTTCTTGAAGAACCGTGACGATGATCTATACATTGGTGCTTCTATTACAGCAGAATGTAATACCCTGAAGACAGTTGAAAAATCACCTGAAAGGTTACGAATAACTCCTGGTAATGATTTATTATCATTGAAAATACATTTTTATTAAATGTATATTTTGTGTAACAAGATTATTATATTTATATTTTTTTTATTTTTTAGTCAAACGAGAAGTGGTAGAACCAAGCTGCCGATTACCCCAGAACTTTACTGGTGAATGGATTAACACAGCAAATATCGATGCTGATATATTCATCAACGAGACGCACATTATTGAAACATGGTATCCAGATGAAGGACGTTATCGAAGTACCACTTATGTTTGCCGTGAAAAGCGCGACTCGAGAGTGATGATGGCTCGTCTGAACGTAGATGGTTGCCAGAAAGATTTCGTTTGCTTCGACTTTGTTCCGCAACATCACAATGTAATTAGATATCGCAGAGGTGTTGCTCTAATCAAGGATGACTTCTCAACAGTGTGCTCATGGGTGCAATTTCCAAATAAGGAGAAGTGGAAGTATGATTTATACCTAGCAAAACATCCTGTAGCAATTAAATGCCCAGTAGCAGGGAAATTCAATTTTACACAACGTGGCGACGTACCCTTTGAAACAAGGTAAAACTAATAAATTTTTAATTTAATAAGCAAGGTGCACTAAAATATATTTTTTCAGAATCCTGGGGGGCGTCACATTGAGTCCCCGCCCGAACACGTACTGCAAGCAGAACATATCGGATTTCTCGGTGTGTGATACGGATCAAAAGGAAATCGCAATCGACGAAAATTACTGCTTATCAGTTGATCATCTTGGGCGTCCTGTGGATATCTATAGTACGTCTTAGAGTGTAAATTAATAACCGTACATGAACTACACAAATTCCTCTGATTAAATAGGTGATCCTGACTACAAAATGAAATGTATTGGCTTCTGGAAGGAAAATCTGAAATCTTACCTAATTACATACGATGAACTGGATCCGTTTTCTAAGTACCGTTGTTGGGTTTACCAAAGAGCAGACTTAAATCGGGTCCTCATGTCGCAAGCAATCGGTCCTTTTTGTGATCTAAATCAAGATGTGACATCTTGGAATTACACTGAAGGTGCCGCAGTTTCCATTGAAATGCAGGAATATGAAAGAGAACGTATGATTATTACATGCTTTTGTTGCATTATTTTATATTTGTATAATTTCAGGAGATCAATGTCCTATGCATTTTGATGATGGTTCAAATCCCTGGTTGCACTCTGAGAACGCTATTCAAGTTTTCCGTTTTGGCAATTAAGGAGCCACAGTGGGAGTTTACATTCCTCAATATTCCATTTTGAAGGAATATAGACTTTAATTCAGATTCTTAATTAATGCCAAATGCATTAATAGTATCCGTCCACCAATTAATATGGATTTTAAATCATAGACTCAAGTTGATTTTTATACTTATATATATTGCATTTAAAATTAAGAAAAAAGATTAGATATTTCGTGTACTCCCTCCCCATGTCATGAATTATAATGATTAGTTTAATATGGTACAACTTGTCTTTGTTTTGTTTGCCATAATTTAGTGTAGATAAAAAAAAGTCATTATGATTCACTAACAGTGAACAAATACAGAAAACATATCTTTATTCATACTTTTTATTTTGAATTCCACAAGTGTTGCTTAGATATTCACTAAAAGTGAAGATAAGGATTTATAATTATCTAAGGAATTTTGGAAGCAATAGATATGATATTGCCTACTCCTAAACATTTTAATCCTATATTTGCAAATAATATCTAATAATGAATTGAATAATTTATGTTTTAGACTTTGTAAGTATTGTTGAAGCCTTCAATGTATATCAGAGGAACTTCTATCAATATAGGACAGTAGCATCTGCTCTATGTAGAACATTTTGCATTGGTTTTGATGTGCTTTGTTTAATGGCTGTGGGTGATTAAGATATTGTATTAACAATTCTAGTAAAATCATACATTACTCACTCCTATATATAGTCGGTTTGGTGCGAGATGGTTTTATGATCACCTCATAGTCAAGTTCCAAACCGCGGGAGTAAAATACTATTTTATTCCCACATTTATTATATCCGGGTACGACTGTTGTGCATCAAGTTGACATCAGAGACATGTTGAAACCTGGCCATTATCAGTGAATCAGAGACATCAGACACTCATTCTTTAATCTATGACATCAGATTCTTGTTTCTGCCTGAATGTTCTGGAGAAATATTTTGTAATAAGCCGTGCTTGGAACACAAATGTGCTCGTGTGGTGTGGTGCATATTTTGAAACCATCACCAAAGGTGCGTGCTGCATCTTCTCATAGCAGTAAATGATCAATTCATTTCCATAAAATTAATAGGTGAACAAACATTTAATGAAATATAATGATATTTCTTGTTACAGGTTACAGAACCTTCAAGCATGTTGAGTGTGGTACATTGTGGAGGAAGCAGCCATGGATGGATTGAAACCAAACCATGTTAGTTTTTGTGGATTCTTGTGGTATTGTATAATCATTCCCAGAGGCATGTTATACTAATAGACAAAAAAGACATTTGCCTAGGACCTCGCAATTTTGGGGCCTCTCAATAGAACCTGCATATGCTTTATCTTTATAGCATATCAATAAATATATTTTTTCTGAGAAAAAGAAACTTTCTGCAGACCCAAATGGTTTATTGATGTTGAAGCTTGGTTAATTAGGATTACACATCGAATTTCTTGAAAGAAAATAAAAAATTGTGTATAGATAAGGAGGTAAAGGCCACAAGTGTGTTTTAGGATAGGGGCCTCAAATTTTATTTTAGGTCTAGGGCTTCAAATTTTATTTTTTGCCTAGGGCCTCACAACGGTATAACGCGCCTCTGTTCATTCCAGTGAATGTGATGAGTGAACATTATGTCTCATTATATTTATTTGTTACAGACTAACTTGATCATATGTTGAAATGTTTGAAACCAGTCTTTCAAAGTGTAAAATAGCTGCAGGTTCTTAATATTATAAACAATTATTTCTTAAATATTTAATCTGAATAATGTTTCATTATTTTTATTTGTTACAGAGTTTGCAAGCATTATGCTGGAATTTATCACATGTTCAAATGTTTGGATGCAGTTGCTGAATGTGTGGAAAAACTCTTGATTCTGGAAAGCAATTCTAAAGCAGCAGTCTTATTAGTTTTATTTTTGCAGACTATCCATATATGTATGGTCAGAGTTGCCATTACATATGGAGGATCTTTAGACAATGTTGGACATTTTATTGCAATTATTAAGGTACTTTGTAAACCATTTATTCTAGTTTATTTAATATGTGAATACCTGCCTTATTTTTTATTTTCCAGAATCTCTCTGAGTATGGATGGAGTCGCCATTGTATATTGCAGGAACATTTTGCAACATTGGACATTTTGTGGTAATTGTTATGTTATTTTGTCAACAATTTGTATTCTTGTATTTTTATTTTTGCAGAATCTTCAAGTATGAACAATTTATTTCAATAAATACTATATGTTATACTATTTGACGTAATTTCTCTTATTTTAGTATCTTCCATGTTTTCTTGGAGTCTGCTTGATAATTATGGAGAAATTCAAGCTGCCAGGTTCAGCTGAAAAGCATCTCCAGGCAGTGTGGGCTTCTGCAGCAGTCTCTTAAGGTATTATTTAACAATTTATTTCAATAAATTATGTATGTTCTACTGTATGACGTAATTTCTCTTATTTTAGAATCTTCCATGTTTTCTTTGAGTCTGCTTGATAAATATGGATAAATTCAAGCTGCCAGGGACATCTGAAAAGCATCTCCATGCAGTGTGGGCTTCTGAAGCAGTCTCTTAAGGCATTATTTAACAATTTCTTTCAATAAATACTATATGTTATAATGTATGTGAAATTTGTCTTATTTTAGAATCTTCCATGTTTTATATGGAGAATTTCAAGCTGCCAGGGACATCTGGAAAGCACTCCCAGGGGGTCTCCAAGAAGAGTGGGCTTCTGCAGCATTGTCGTAAGGTATTACTTTACAATTTATTTCAATAAATACTATATGTTATAATGTATGATATTATTTCTCTTATTTTAGAATCTTTCATGTTTTCTTGGAGTCTGCTTGATGTATGTGGAGAATTACAAGCCACCAGGGATACCTGGAAAGCATCTCCAAGTGGCCTCCAAACAGTGTGTGCTTCTGCAGCAGTCTCTTAAGGTATTGTTTAGCAATATATTTCAATTAATACAATATGTTATAAGGTATGTCATAATTTTCCTTATTTTAGAAGCTTCTATGTTTTCTTGGGTCTGTTCGACAAATATTGAAACTTCAACCTGCCAGGGACATCTGGTAAGCATCTCCAAGGGGTCTTCATGCAGTGTGGGCTTCTGCAGCAGTCTCTTAAGGTATTATTTAACAATTTATATCAATAAATACAATATGTTATAATGTATGTCCAATTTGTCTTATTTAAGAATCTTCCATGTTTTGATAAAAATGGAGAAATTCAAGCTGCCAGGGACATCAAATTGCTAGCAACAATTCAAAAGTATCTCCAAGCAGTGTAGGTTCCTGCAGTAATCTCTTAAGGTATTCCTTTAACAATTTATTACTGTAAATACTTTATGTTACAATGTATGTCATTCTGCTGTATCTTTATGTAGTATCGCATGTACCATTAGTGTAGTGCTTCGTTTACATATATGCAATGTGGTCTTTGATAATTTATAGGTGTGCCGTCTTCCTTCTGTTGTAGTTCTTTTTTCCTTGTTTAGTTTTCCTTAATTTTAAATTATAAATCTAATACTCCATATCCTCTCTCGTTTAATTTACACTTTGTGGGTTGATTATTTTCTTGGTTATGATCGTGGCAGGGGCAATAGGCGCGAATTTTGAAATTGCGGGAGTAAAGTAACGCTTTATTCCCTCCAGTGGGCGCGGGGCTTTACCTTGCATTACTCCCTCTCGTATAGTCGGTCCGTCGAGGAATGGTTTTTATGGCCCGTTTCTCGGCGGGAATAAAGTAGCACTTTATTCCCGCGTGCTCGAAACTTATTTCTTTTTTAGAGTAGTACCTCGTTAATTGAACTTTCACACGCAATGACAGACGCCATTTTCTCTGGAGGTTTCATTGTTCATCCATCACCATTTGTGCTGCATGTTTTCGAGGCAGTAAATATGTGAATAAAGTTTTTATTATGGTTCTAGTTCTTGTTAGGTCTGTTACATGTAGGAGGAAACAGTCTTGTATAAATATTCCTGTAATAGGTAAATGAACATCTGATTGTATTTCTTATTATATAGTCCATTTATTGTTGCAGTTTTAACTACATTCGTTCTTGTTAGAACGATATGGCTTTGTGACTCAATTCAGCACCCACAGAAAGTTGAAATTGCAAGATATGTACTTGTTTGTTTAAGCTGAATTAGATGTAACATGCATGACTTTGTTTTGGATGAATGCTCTGTTGTGAATTTTATACTACATCATTCGCACACTGTGTTCCTCTTATACTAATCATGTGTATCAACTGCATACCAAGACAATGAGTCTTTGCTCATATTCGAGCAGGGTGAGAAAATCAGTGCCATGACTATAGTCTTTGCTTATTTTCAATGTACGAAATTGGTCGAAAAATAGTACCAAGACTATAGTCTTTGCTCATTTTCAAC
>JARJDZ010003920.1:0-50833 GCA_030264555.1 Aleochara sp. GC000083 | reverse complement strand
CTATTGATGTTGTTTTCAAAGTGCCTACTGCTACTGAGAAGTCCACCTGAATAGCCATGAAGGTTGAAGAATGTATAACTTGTAAATTCCTCCTGCATGGCTGTCTCCACTGAAGATTAATGCAATCTGCAACATTATATATATTTGTAATGAAACCACAATTACAATTTGAATAAATTATCAATGCATTACTTTAAAACACTGGTGCATGGGTCACATCTATAGATGTAGTTATCCAAGTGCGCACAGCTGCTGTAAATTGCTTCTTAATGAGGAAGCCTCCATCAAAGGTTGAAGAATCTGCAATATTAAAACTTATATCCCACAGTTGCAATACCTCTACAGTCTATATTTTACCATGAGAAACTTTACCTGCTTATAATCCCTCAAATATTTGGCGAACTTCTCAGCAGTGCAGATTCTGTAAACGACAAATGACAGGTTGGCCATTTTGTTTTGGTAAGTTTACACGAGAGCATTTTGATAAGCATGGTCGGTTTACACGGGCGCGTTATTGACGAGCATGGTCAGTTTACACGGGTGCATATTGACGAGCTCGGTCGGTTTACACCGGGGCATATTGACGAGCATGGCCGGTTTACACGGGGGCAGTTTGACGAGTCTGGCCGGTTTACATGGGGGCAGTTTGCCGCGGCTGGTTCATTTACACGAGGATAGTTTGCCGCGGGTGGTCCGTTTACACGAGGGCAGTTTGCCGCGGGTGGCCCGTTTACACGAGGGTAGTGTCGCGGCTGCTCCGTTTACACGAGGGCATTTTGCCGCGAGTTTTCCGTTTACACGCGGGCAGTTTGCCGCGAGTGGTAGGTTTACACGGGGGCACATTCTACTTGGCAAAATCTGGAAACAGTTAATTTAATCCATAATTAAAGACACATGAATTGTATTTCTATTTGAAAATACCAAACCGACTGAGCAATATACAAATATTACATACATTATCAGCCAAAAATAATTCGCTTTGAACAAATGTACCAAATCAACTAATCAAATGATAAACAAAAATTAACAACAACAACTTGTCGTGTTAGAACTGGGATAGCAAAACTCTATGACTTTGAAATTTAAATTATGAACGTTAGCATTCAATTTTGGAATTGAAATTGAAATTAGCCTTGGAAACAATAAACTTTATTATCGGCTAATTATACATAATACATTTGCTTGAATGATAAACAATTATTCACATTTTACAGGTAGTGATATTGTAATATTGATGTGTAAGTGTGTCTTTTGGAATAAGAAAAACTGCACAGTTTTGCGGATGCAGCTGAAAGATATCCCCTAATTTGAGAGTATCTCGATTGTCAATAGTTTCATAATTAACAAATGCACGCTTAGATAACAGTGTACATCTGATAGTCACAAAGAGGAGGCGGAACGTTTAGTTAGTACAATAGAGATTGTTTGATTGATTGATTGTTTGATCGATTAAAGTGGGATAAAACGGTCGTGGGAGACAAATTACACGATCATGAGGAGGGCCACCAAGTGGGTCACTTGAAGGGGAAGAGTCCGTAATACTAGAGGCCCGAATTGCTGAGACGCGACGAGCGCGGTTCGATTTCCAAAGAGATCTTGTACAACTCATCATCGTCGAGGAGCAACGAAGAGTCGAGTAAATAGTTGGCCACCTTGGATATCAATTCGATCTTGTAGTTGGTCTGTTGGAAGTGCCGAATTTCCCGTATAACATGAGCAATCTGCAAAAAAATGCAATCATTCGTGGACCTCATCCTCCGCAACTGAGATTTGAAGTTACCATTCGCATTTTGGAGAAATTCAATAACCCATCCTGGGTGAAATTTGGCGTTCCCTCCTCGATGAAGGACAAATCAGTGAGATAGAGACCCAAGTATGGAATACATGGAGGATCACAACGATGGAGGGCATCACGCAAGGACCGGAAGCGCCCATCAGAGGATACGATGTTCTGCAGCTTCTCAATCGTTTGTTTCGTCTGCAATCAATTGATAAGTATCATTCCTTAACAACAATTGATGTTTGATACCGTTTTGGACACTTTTTCCCAGGTCTTCTTCAACCGGAAGACTGCGCTGTTAGTGAAAGCCGAGCAGATCTGCAGAACTCCATTGAAGTTATGGAGACAACGTGAGATGTCTGCCACAGCCGCCCACTTTTCAATAGCAGCCACACGTCCACTCAAAGATGGTCGACGAATAATTTCGGACGCAATTAGCCTGGACACGTCGTTGAAGCGTTTCGTCATTAGCAAAATATGAGGGGCTTTGCTGCTCTTGTCGGTCTTCATCCATGCCTGCCCCAGAAATTCGCTGCAACAGGATGGTATTACAATATGAACTTTAAAAGTAAACATGTCGTTTTCAAGGATGGCTAGAACTGGGTCAAGTTCGCGATGAGGAGATTGCAAAGATTTCGATGGGAAATTGATTTCTGACTTGTCAGAGGAAGTTGCATCAAAAGCTGTGCATGCATTCAAAGTGAAGGACTCCAATCATCGTGGAAAATTGTCGTCATGTCAATTTCAAAGAAATTGAACAAGGAAGTCGATTAGCAACGTATTTGAATTACTTGAATTTGCTGGTATAAACACATGAAAGTTGTGTTTGACTTGTTCTCGGGACTTTATATCAATAACTTACTCGCTTGATATTGATATGAATATTTGATGATCGATGTAAGTCAATTGCTCCGCAATTTCAAGAGCTGAGAGCGTCTCGATACTGTCCTTAATTGGCGTCTGCAAATACAAGTAAATACAGGAAGCAATTCAGCGAAATTCATACAACAACATAAATATTAAGAAATTAAAGAGGCGAAATAACACGAACATTTTGCATTTTCAGGATCCAATTTTTAAGGTTCGGGTATTTCTGAATCTCGCACAGATTTGGCACCCTTAACTAATGTTATTTTCTCGTCAAAATATGGTAAATGCCCTTTGAATGAGCAAAATCGGTCCACTAGTTTCGGAGATATGATATTTTTTGAAAACTGGAGCGATTTTAAGAATTTCGTTTCATTTTTTACGCTACAAACTATTTTTTTCAAATTTTTCTTTGAACGCGATTTCCGATCTTCCCAGACTCAAAAGGGCACAAACCCATACATTTTTGGAAAGTACTCATCCAGACCTACAATTCGGCTCCAACTTTTGGTTAATAGCTAGGACCATTAAAAAGTTATACGCATTTAAAGACGCGAAAAAAAGCGAAAATTTTGCATTTTTGCGACCCCATTTTTCAGGTTCGGGTATTTCTGAATCCCGCACAGATTTGGGACCATGACCAATGTTATTTTTTCGGCAAAATATGCTAAATGCCCTTTGAATCAGCCAAATCGGTCCGCTAGTTTCGGAGATATGAAAATTTTTGAAAACTCGAGCGATTTTAAGAATTTCGTTTCATTTTTTACGCTACAAACTTTTTTTTTCGATTTTTTCTTTGAACGCGATTTTTGCTCTTCTCAGAGCCGAAAGGGCACAAACCCATACATTTTTGGAAAGTGGTCATCAAGACCTACAATTTGGTTCCAATTACAGTTCATTTGGTCCAACTGTTTTAAAGTTATTCGCAGTTAAAAAAAACGAAAATTTTGCTTACCGTTATGGGAGTGGTGAGCAATTCATTGATATCGATCCTTGAGCTTTCCGGATCCTCCTTGGTAAGCAACCTTAACAACTGAGCAGCCGCTTTATGCTCGGCGGGCAGCAGATTTGGGCTGTAAATGATGTCATCCAGGAATTCGATCGTCATGTTTTTCAGCTTCTGATCGCACTCGAAGTCCTGCGCGTGCTTTGATATCCAATGCCTGTTGACATTGAACGTGTAAAACGTCTGACATTGTCGACAGGCCACATTTCGCAATGCTCCCCCTCGTCCTTATCCACCATCATCGACGGATGCTTACGATCAAAGCTATCAAATATGTGAGTGGTGCGATAAGACCGCAGGCATAAAGCCACCTCGATAAATGTATCTCTGATTCTTAATGCTTGCCACCATAAAATGCGTTCCTCAAGGTTTGTCTTCTTGGAGATGACAACCAAGGACCAAAGTTAAGTCGAGCTGTCGAGGAAGTTATATAAAGCGTGCGCTTGAAGACAGATGTAAATGAATGTCGTGGCTCATATTTCGCATTGCATGCATTAAGGAGTCGTTCTCGCGTGTAATCCCGAACGGGACGCACCTGGAGGATGATGCGCAAGCAGATTCAGACAAGTGAGTCGCTAAAAATAATATTTAAAGTCTGAATTTGCCTCCAACGAGTCGTGCGTCTGCAGAAGTGTGTTTATCAACGCTTGGAGTTCTCTTCTTTTTGTTGCACACGTTCGCTGATAGCCGGGAAAATGTGCAGGATACGTGTGCGTCACGTAACGTGACCTCTTGCTTTCTTTCTCCCTGGCGACGTGATCGCACTTCGTGAGGACTAGAGTGGCTGGAAACGATTCTTTCTTCCAGCCTGTTGGAAGTTTCCTCTGAAGCCTTTTCTCCTTCCTGCTGATGGTTGGTGAAGTTCGACACAATTTGGCGTTTTTCTTAGAAAATACGTGCGGATATAAAGACGTTATGAGATCGGTTACGCTATACGTTACGTGTCTGATAAGTAAACGATACTTTTACTTAAGAGTCTAGTTGGTTCTCAATAGAAGAGTATATTTAATTTAGTATTGTTGTAAAGGTAATTTAATTACCTCTAAAAAGAAATGAAGATAATAAAATTCGGATTTATAGTTTAAAAGTTATGGATATTGTTCTAGAATGTTTCAATTTTTATCCATGAATTTATCACAGAATTTCAAATGGGATAAGCTCTCATTTGCAACTTTGCTCAATTCGAAATTGTAGAATATATTTTAAGTTAATTTTATATGCTACAAAATCCTTTAAAGATCATCTTGATTGGACCTCTAGTTTCGGGGATATGACCGAAAACATTTTTGGAATCATGCAGCACTAGAAATTATACTGACAGGAAAAATCTATTTACTTTGCAGCCAGAAGAGTCCTAAGTTCCTGTAGGATCATTGAACCAAATAATTTGAAATTTGAAAGACAATTTAATTATTTACATTATGAACTTAAATTTATCCAATTTAGAACAGTGGTTCAATTATTATGAGTAAATATATAAAATGTTGCAAATGTTGCTCTCCTTGAAATCTTCTAGAAAAATATATTCCCAAAATATCTCCCGAAGGACACGTGATATTGTTGACGTGGATTCAATTGAAGCATCCTTATTAAACCCCGCATCACGACCTAAATCCCCCCACTCTTCGCTTTTGGAATTTCATTAAATCCACGATTTTTCGTCGAGTATCCGATTCGCAGCGAATTTGAATAAGAAACGCGACGATATTATCAGCGCACATAATAGCAAGGAGTTGCCGGACGCTTATCCTGTCGAGGACAATAGCACCCACGGGATACGAACGAGGGGGAAATGAAGAATAATGGACCAACCTGAGCACGTTGAGGACGCGCATCGTGCACGCCGTGGAGATCACCGTCTCCTTGTAGCGCGTCTTCTCCATGGCGAACTCGTCCTGCTCCAGGATGCCCCCTTTGAGGTCGCCGCCGCTGGGCGAGAGATCGCGCGGATTACTCGAACCGGATGTGGCGATGGCGAAGGCCGCAGCCGCCCCGGACGTGCTGCTTCTATAAATACAAATACAAAATCGTTGAAACCTGGGATGAAGCGGAAATAGAGGGTCAAGGTTGCACATACCGCCTCTTCGATTGCCGGAAGGACGTGATGACTACCCCAGCCTTGCTGGGCTTCTGGGGCGAGTCGTGCTGGAAGCTGGACCTAGCGCTGGCGCTGGTCTCACCATCGCCTCCATGGATGGACTTCCGGGATCCGTAGTAGCTTTGGAGGACCGCCGATGTTGAGGAGGTCGTGATGGACGCTGAACGTGTCGATCCACAGGAGGAGCGATGCACCGGGTTGTAGAAGAGGTTAAGTTCATCGGAATGTTCTGGAATGTTTAATGGCAGGTCGTAAGTTTCAGGGAATTCTTGAAGGTTTGGAGTCATCACCTTCAGCTTCCTCGGAGACGGCACGTTCCACTACGCGTTTGTCAGCTGCTCGTTCGATGGCCTTCCGGTCCACGGCGGACATGTCGGAACGGATACGGGTGGGTTTCCCCAAGATCTGTGATGGTTGAGGTGGTGGTTGAGATGGGACGGCTTTCTTCGGGGATTCGGTACGTTTTCCAGGTGTTGCAACACTACGATCCTCGTTGGACTCCGAAGGTGAGGACCCGACCAAGGTCACTGAGCTGAGCTGCCCTGGTGAACCTGGGGCACTCATCACTGTAGCATCTACCCCAATTCCAGAAAACTTTCAATAACCAGGTACCCACTGCATAAATCAGAAGTTACCTGTCAGTGTTTCACTACTGCTGGAAGCTGGTACTTTAGGGATGGACAAGTAAGTTGTATCCTGGGTGGTGGTACCCTGACTTCCATCAACTCGGATCGAAATAGATTTACCATTAGTTTCCACTTGCTGTTGAAGCTTCGTTGCTGCACTCTTCGTTGGACTCTGTCGGATGATGGATGGTAACGCCTTCTTAGTTGCCACCTCATCGTGTTCCTCATCATCTGGAAACAATAAACAATCATAGGTTTCCCCATTGTAAAACACATAAGACAGACACCTACATTTTTGAAGGTTAGAACGCCATTGTCGATGCCCCTGTGAGTCGTAACTGTGGGACCGGTCACGTTCGCTCATCTCGGACCCATACCCGGAAACGGAACTAGCCCCACTGACCCTCCGAGAAGGCATCGCCGTACTACTCCGACGACGATCTTCAAGCAACTGAAGAGTATTCTCGTCTTTGTTGGAGAAAGCCTCCAACGAGATGACAGACCCTTGAGGGTCTGTCTCTGGGTTGTAGAACACCTTCTTGAGCGCCTCCAGCACCGTGACGCCATCCGTGAAGACCCGGTAGGTGAGCAGAAAGGTGTTGAGGAAGTCCACCGAGAGGAAGCGCAAATCTGCAAGATATCCATCCGTCATACCTTCAACCTTCACAATCGTGGACTCATGGTTTGTACCTTAGACTGAGAAGATAAAAGACAGGGCATGCAACACTGATAGATGACGATGACAGACAGACACACGTGATCAGTTTGGACTGGGGTGGAATGATGTGTAAGGAGGTCTTTTGAGGGTTTACCAGTGAGCCTCTGGAGGAGGCGTTCGGGGGTCGCGTAGCGGATCTGCGGCACCTTGCACGAGTTCATCGTACGACTGAACCGGATGTCGGCCTCGTCCTTGAAGAGCTTTGGGTCATTCTTCACCGATTGGGGTAGACTGATCGAGCTGTTTTCGGAAAGCATGGTTGGACGCATCATGTCGTTGAACTGCACGTTGTCCAGACATTGGCTGATGTCCGAGATCCACGCAGCCTTCTCTTGAATGGTAGGTGCAAGAAGATGGACACAGCACTATCCACAAAGCATCAAATTTTTCTCAATCATCTGAAGAGCCCTAGATTTGTGGAACTAACCTGTCCTTGGAAGGTTCCTGTCTTCAACTCTACTACCAGCTTGAAGTCCCGATTGTGGAAGTTGTAGTTCACATTGGAGGTCTCACTGATGCCTGAAGACTGACTGGAGACCGAACACACTGACGATTCTAGAAGTAGGACGTTGGCTAAATTTTTGGGACTGTTTCCTCAAGAAGGGGAGGTAATTACCGGCTTCCAGAGGCATATAACAACCTGGGACTGTGTACCTACCATCATCATCTGGGTTCTCGCTAGGGTCCTCGATGAGTAACGCATCTACCAGGGGGATTTTTCCGATGTCTTGGACGAGATGCAACTTCCCATTCGAGGATCTGAAGCATCAAGGTCTGATTTTTTGCTAGATGATTGAGAAAGGTTACCTTGTTGCAATGATGAGATGGTTTGAGAAGAGGAAGCACTGACGTAGTGACTCCTTCTCGCTTTTGAAGTTTAGTTTGCTCCGAGAGGTCCTGGGCTTATCAGTTGGAAGCTGGAGGAGGCTTCCTACAAGAATTATTACAAAAAGTAAGCAAGGTGTTGAGAATTTGGTTGATGACCAGACCTTGGCGCACAAAAACCTGATTCACATCCAGAAGGATGTCACAACCTTCCACGATCATCCGTTCCACAGAAAGATTCTTCCGGAGGTTTTCCGTCTCGGAAACCTACAAACACAAGAAATGAACCCAGCAATCAAAAAACAATTCCCGAAAGGTTATCAAAGCTTGGGCAGCCTACTTCATCATGCATCTGACGCGATAGGTCCTCCAGTTGCTGCCGGGCATTCTGTAAACTTTTCCTTTCAACATGGTCGTGCGGAGTATGGGCTAGAAGTTCATGAAGTGTAATGATGTACCGAGGAACCTGCAACCCACAGCCCACATAAACTTATTACCCACACTGCCTCCAGCAGGGTAAACAACTCCGTCCAACGGTTCATTATACCTGGTGCATGGGATACGTGAGGAACTGCTCCAGGGAGCGACCGTGACACGCGGGCTTGTTCTCCAGCCTCTTCAACAGTTGGGAAAAGGGCGCTGCTTGTTTGCACTCGGTGAGCACCTGCAGGGAGTAGTGATGGTTGCGCACGTACTCCTGGTAGATGCTCAGCATCGGGAGGAGCATGGAGAAGAGGTCTCCCAGGACCAGTGTGGGCCAGCTCTCCAGGCGGGACGTGAGGCCCTTGAGGAAGATTTGGTGCAGGAAGAGGACGGTCTCGCTGTTCAGGAAGATGGAGTTGACGTCTTCGTGGGTGCAGGGTGGCTTCTTCGACGAGGCGGCCATCTTGAACGGGCGGAAGAAGCATGAGACGAGGACTTCCATCTGCTCCATGTACTCCTCTTCGGCTTCGACCATCCGGAAGACCAGGCTGTTGCGTTTCCGCATGCTTTCGGCGTGTGGGGATTTGATGTACTGCTCTACGATTTGTTTCCAACGTCTGCGACACAGCCAACCACGGAAGAAGCTTTGGACTTTCTTAATCTTGCGTAGCTCGATGCTGTCCTGTTCGAGACCACGTGGGATTGAGGAGCCGGATGCGGAGGCGCCATTTCCGGAAGAGACTAAGCTGCTTGTCGATTGATATGTTTGAGTTGGTTTCCATTCCTTCTTCAAGGCGAATAGCTGAGGACAGATGTTTTTTGGACATGATTTTCAGGTCATTACAAAACAGTATCTTTTTTATGATATTTTAAGGACCAAGAACTTCTTTAGCGAAATTCAGAATGCTGATTTTTTACAATAAGAAAAGTTTCAATTTCTATCGTCAAGTTTATTAGTCAGAAACTACTAATTGCTAAAAGTTTATTAAATGAAGTTACCATTCGTTAGAAAAAGAATTTAATAAACAAGGATAATTACTTTGAAAATTTCTCATCATTCAATTAGTCTCAAAGATACAAGTAAAAATCTAAGTCGCTGCAATCTTGAAATGAAGATGAAAGAATTTCATTTCATAACTTCAATTTCAAACGTCCAGAATAAATAATTGCGAAAAGTTAATTACTCAAACTTAGGTATCCTTGAAAAGCGAATTTAATACAGAATGTAGACTCATAAAACTTTTCCATATTACTAACGTAGTTTGAAAGATACCAGCCAATCTTTTCCAAGTTGAAGCAACTTGAGAAAATTGAGTAACTCATTTAATTTTATGATCTACAAATGTCCTCCTGGTTCTTGCTCCTTGGATACAAACCCGACCAAGTAATCAGCAGTCAAAGAGATTCTAATCTACAATATGAAAACATATGCAAACCTTAGATAAACATTTAGATCAATGTTGCAAGACCGAAAAGGAAAATGTTTGGAGTGAAAATGTTGTTTGAAATATGATATTCTGAAGGTCCATTTAGGTTTCTACTACTACCTCAGCCCGAAGTTTCTTGATCTCGGAGGCCAACTCTTCGCATTGCTGGGTGTATTGCCATTTGGCCGTCTTCTCCGACTCGACGATCTGCAGAAGGTGGAGATGCTTCTGCTCGAGCTCCTCTTTTTGCTGCAGCAGCTTATTAAAACTGCAACAACATCGCAAATGTGTTATGCCCGAAGGATGGCAGGATTCGGGGGACGTGTTATCAGTACCTCGCTTCCCGGATGGCTTCGATCCAGTTCTTGCATTCGGTCTCGCTGAGCGCCTTCAACTCGTATTGCCTGAGATTTTCGCGTCGGTACGAAATGGCAAAGCAATACTGCAAACATAGATTCTAGAAAACGTACAATAACACGTTGCCATTACTTTTTAGTGAGTGTGCTGATAGCTGGGCGATTCGTGTCCCAAAAAACAACCCCAAGCAACAAAAGAACCAGAAGAAGAAGAAGAAAAGAAATTGGAGAAGAAAGAAAATCACACAATGCGAAAATAAAAAAGGTCATAGTTTTGCATATTCAATTAACGCACACGCAAAATAGTTAACAAAGAGCGTTTTAATTAAACGATGTCCTCGGTTTGTGAAAATGAGCTTAATAACCTCCAAGGATTCTTTCGTCTTGAAGAGAAACAATTTCGTTTCGGCATTTCCTAATGCGCCATTTTAATATTAACTGGTTCATTTCTGCGGGCACCTTCGAGACAAACAGGAAATAAACACTCAATTTCCCGGGAAGAAAGGTGAAGACAAAAGAAAATGTGGGAGAATTTCATTTAACATGAAATGGCATTTTGTGCAATTGCATTTACTCAGAATGTTTTTGTTGAAAGTTCCCAACTTTCATTGAATTATTTTTCCTATAAACTATACCCAGGGAAAATTTATTTGCCAAGAAATATCATCCTGAAAAAATTTTCCCTTGAAAAATAATCCAGGAAAATTTCCAACATTTATTTCCCAGATTTTGCACAGAATTAATTGATCATCGTCAATTATCCTAATTGATGGGAAGCAATTACAATAAAATATAAATCCTTGATGACGTCCTTAAACGATCATGAGGAGCGAGCAACAGATGAAAATCGTGTCCTCCGATTTCCTGACGTTTACTTCCTCGAACCTCACTCATCCCTCCTTGTTTCCAGGATGAGCATGACTCCAGGAACGTGTTTGTTGTTTCCTGATGGTGAAAGTGGGTCAGGGAAAGCTCAGAGAGGAATTCAACAAGCACGTGTTTGCGCCATTCTTTTCATACCATTTCCGCTCGTGTTCCAGGACATTCCGTTTTTCATATTTATTTACTTATCTGGTCAACGAAAATGACTCCGTATTGAAAAAGAATCAAAAACAAAAACAACAAAAAAGCAAACAGGATGAGATCCAAATTGAAGAGGTAGCCATGTTGAAATTATCCTTGATGAGTTGTAATTCAACATCACTTGAAAACTTGTCGGAAGTTGTGGTTTCGGGACTCACCTGACGCTCACTTCCGCCATCCTTGGTCTTCGAGGTGTTTCCAGGACTGATGAGGCGCTCGCAATAACATCCTTCGAGAAGAAGGACCCCGCTGGGTCGATGACAGCTCTCCGAATCGTAATAGAACAGCAGATTCTATACATCAAACAAAAGAAGTCCTTTTCAACCCCGGGAAATTATCCTTATTAACTACCAGGATAATCAAGTAGCCAAAAACAACGTTTCCACGAAGGTTTCAAAGACCTTTCAGAACATTAGGATAAAAGTCCTGAAAATAAACTCAGCATTCCGGAAGTGGATTGGGATGACCTGTATATCCTTCGATATCAAACGCGTCGTTTGCTGTTTATGCTTTCACAATGAGGGTACAAGAAAAGCGTCGACGCGAAACAAGATTAGGAGTGGGGTGAATATAACATAAATATGAGTCCTGCAGGACAATATAGGTCATGATCGTATGAGCTTATTTTCCAGGATCGCTGTTTTCGATGGCGCACTAACATATTTTGTCCTTTTGTGAATGCCTTTAGGAGGGTCTGTACCCGACGTAAACAATTTGAAATTCGTTGGGTTGGTAATTTCATCCGCCATTTTGAAAGGACTTACCTGATAGAGAACGAACCATCTCAGCTGCCATTTGCTGTTATCCGCTGAGCGTTTGTGCAAATATCCCGCTTGCGAATTGTCGTAATGCGCTCGTTCTGATAGCATTATCAATTGGTTCTCGTTGACGCGCACATTGCGCTGCATCTTCGGACTGAGCATCCTTCCGGTCGAATTCGCTTCCTCTCAATCGGCTTCCGCCTGCAACAAAAACATTATGACTGATTGATATTACGGATTAATTACGCTGCACGCATTTGGTCGACTAATTACCGCAATGCGCAATCTCAATTAATTTCTGGATGCATCCATCCATGCTCTAATGATTAACTCGTTGCCTCATGTTACATGCACAGGATAATTTTCAACGTGCTTCACTGAAATCAATATCGAGGACTCTTCATGTTTGCGTTTTGATAACCGCCCTCTTCGGGGGATGTTTAGACAATGGAGGAGTGTTTGCAGTGAAAATATTACAATTTTCAGGACGAAAACGAGGTATTTCTCGATGGAAAGATGCGATCATTGCTCCGTGCACGTATTCAATATTAATCAAAATCGAAGGCAATTAGCGCTCCCGGCGATCCTTCGGGACGTGCAGACTAATCAGCGACGTTGTAGACGATGACGTGAGCTCAACGAAGTGAGCTGATCCAAAAATATCCTCCAAAGATATATTTTTGCCCGAGGGAATTGTGAAAGTTGATTAAATACCTTGAAAATGTATATTTGTTGCAATGAGAATAACTTTTAAACAAATTTAATTCTTTGAATTTTCTTTGAAGAATTTGA
Source organism: Aleochara sp. GC000083 (assembly GCA_030264555.1). Classification (NCBI taxonomy): domain Eukaryota; kingdom Metazoa; phylum Arthropoda; class Insecta; order Coleoptera; family Staphylinidae; genus Aleochara; species Aleochara sp. GC000083. The sequence continues at coordinate 38,071 of JARJDZ010003920.1, read as the reverse complement.
TTTTTCATTACATTCTGCATAAACTATATGAATTAGTTTATTTAATTTAGACACAATAGTAATAAAAATTTTGATGCAAACTTGAAACATGGGTAACTCTTAAGTTTAACAGGATTCAAAATTTTCATAGTTTTAAACAAAGGATAACTTCTGAAAAAATTGAACAATTTGAAATTTCTTTGAAGAATTCAATTTTACTTTAAAAACTGTGTGATTTAATTCTCCATTAAATTTCGTATAAATTAAATTATTTAATTTCATATGCAAAGTAATAAAAATTTGCAAGGAAACTATGTGAAACTAAAAATATGGCATAAAGATAGGATAACTTATAAACAAATTAATTAAATTTAATTTTCTTTGCAGAATTTAATTCTTCTTTAAATTATCTACAACATAGATGATACACAGAAAAACAAATTCTAACGAAAAATATTGGTGGAAAATTCAGACATGGGAAATTTGCACTGTAAGATAAAACATATTTCAAAGCCTTAAATAGATTTTCTTCTTATACAAGAGGAAGCATCCATTATTTCTCTTTGCCTTATTCATTTTGCTACCTTATGCTGGCACCATATTCTCTACTTGGTCCTTTTTGCAAATCCAATTTGCGTTTCCATGCGCGAAAACTGCCAGGCGAAAGATGAAAAAAAAAACGCAGAAAAAGAAGTTAGTCTAAGACGTAATATAATGATATACGAATTTTCTTCTTCATGTATCCATGCAGGTATCATTCTCACTGACCGGAAGTGTCCCTACCACTTCCTTTGATATGGAAAATGTCCCATGATGGGAACTTTCCCTATGTACCCAAATAATTTCCCAAGTGGCATGGAAAACTTAAAACTTAAACAGGTTTTTATTGACTTCCAATGACAAAATGACAAAACTAAAAATATGTTCTCGATGTATATTTTGTTGATTTCCCTGATGACGTATTTATAAAACGAGAAAATATCGAATTAAAAATAATTGGTGCAGATTTATTTTTGAATCCTGCGACGCTTCGTTAACGCAACCTGACAGGATCATTTATCTGCCCCTATTATTTATCCTTATGGCATTTGAAGCCATGTGGGCACGTTTTGACTAATAATGCTAATTGCAATCAGAGCTCGCATTATTAAAACTTCTAATTTAGCGCTAACGTAACGAATTAATTGCGTTCGGGGAGAACCGGGAATGTTTTTGTTTGCTTCTTATTGCTTTTGTTTCGAACGCTTTTATTTATTCTGTCGACGCATGCCGCCCCATGGAAAGTGGGGTTATATTATTTATTATTACAGGAAACTCTCGCATGGTTCGCAGCTGACGTCGGCGAAAAGTAAGCAAACTTTCGCCATAAAATCAAAATATGTGAAGCGGAAATATATAAGAAGGGTAATAAATGTAGAAAATAAGGGGATTTCATAAAGGCCAACTTTTATCGGGTACTAATAGAGGGCGCACCCTGCAACTAGCCTTAAACATCATTCACGAGAGAGGTAACTTTTTTGTTGGCTCATCAGTTTTGCAATTTCTCTTCAAATTTTTCAAAATTTAAAATTTAGTTGACAAATCATCTATTGATGGTTCCTCAACAAAAAAATGTTTGAAAATCGTGTTTGTGTAAATTTCAAGTTTGCTTCACAAAACTTGATTGGAAAATTGCCAATTTGCATTCGTGCATTCTGCCACGTTTTTCACTCACTCGCTTGCTGAAATTGTCCTGACAGATAGATATTTTACGTGCGTACGCATATAAAGTCCCAAACAAACAATTTCGTTTCGTGTCCCATGCTCGCAATTCGTACCTACACTTTCCGGTTTAATTGCGAGCAAACAATATTTTGCGAATGCACGTTTCTGCACAATTTCTTCTCTGCATTACGTCAACTCTCATTTCATCCAGTTTTTCCACTCGCTCTCTCTTTCTTGCAGTGCATTAACTTCAAATGCTGGTGATAAATCATTGCCTTCTGCATAGTTGGCTACTTTATTGTTTGCGAATGCAATTCCACTTATTAGTTGCCTAATTTATGGATGCCGCCATTGCCAGCATAGTGAAAACTGTGCCAGAGAGGGATGCAACATGGAAAACCTCGTTTGTAACCGGAATTTATTGCCACGTCGATTTGTGCTGCAATTTATATCGCGGTCGTCCTGGAATCTACGTTTTTATCCTTTATCCTGTTTTATGTACTGTTTCTCATATGGAATTTCCCTGGTGGGAAAAATATCGAAAGTAGAAATTAAAATTTCAAACTGTTATCATCTTGAAATACGATGGAAATTGTTTTAACAATGGAGATTGTGTCAGTTGTGTTTGCACTGGCATATTTTTTAATTTTTAATTTTCAATTACCTTTCGTCCATCGTTCGCAACCCACCAAACACGCAGGAAGGATAACCAAAGAATGAAGCAAGGAGGAGTTGATTGAACGTGGAACGCTGAATTTTAATAGCATTTTTCGTTGACCTAAAAACATAACGAGAAAAACAATGGGAAAAATAAAAGAAAATATCAAACAAAAGAGATATACAATAAATTATGCATTACGAGTTTCTTTGTTCTCTCATCTTTGAAATTTCAATGTATGGTAACTAATGTTTCTGCATTTTTAATTATCCTGAAAGGGATATTGTTTGAACGACGTAGAGATAACAGCTTTTAACTTTTTTACCTGCATCAGAGAACTTTTGCATTATCCTTTTTCATTGTCATTAACATTACACGGCTAATTAGGAAACTTCCATGCTATTATCCTTAGACTCTCTAATTATCTGGATTTAATATAGTTCCGTTTTATATTTGGTATAATTCACTGGTTTTCTACCCAAAGCAGCACAAAAAAACTTCTTCCTCAAATCGGCATTGAAGGTCTTAGGGGTTGTTTTCGAAGCAAATACTTAAGATTCATCTCGTCGAGCATAATTTATGTTAGGAAAATGAAGCCCCACGGGGGTTGTATAAAATAATGAAACAATATCTTCCTACAGAACCATCCTGGTTGTGATGATGGGGCCGGAAAGCGTATGGATTTCACCCCCTGCCGAAGAACATGAAGCCCCCCAAAAGGATTCATCGCTGAAAAGGACTTTTCTTGCCTCACTAATTAACCAATCAAAGCTGGTTATTTAATGAATTAATAATTTCGCCCCATGTAGCTCCATCAGTCAATATTTAAGGGGTTTAATGTAGTTTTTTTCTTTTAGGGGGAGATTAAAAATTCAATTAAATTCGAAATTTTGTTGATTCGTTGCAGAAAACTGCGCATTGCGGGTTGGGTAGTGATAACATGCGAATGCTCTCATTTCAATTAGAATGTTTGGTCATTCGTGGTGCCATCCGCACGCCCTTAGAACCCACCCACCCCCCGAAACCGCCCCCAACAAGCGCGTGCCGAATGCGGCGTGCCGCGCACGTAAAGTAATTAAACTAATCAATTTTATTCAGTAATTAAATTAACTACTAATTACATAACTTCCATCTCTGTCTGACCGTCTGTTCGTTGGTCGTTTAATGGGGGATTTACGAGTTCTCGAGAGCGATTTGCGATTTATGATTCGATTATTATCGATTAATTGACAAACAGGAAGTTGTTCAATGCGTATTTAAACGGAAGTATCTTTGTTATCTGATGGGTTGGTATATTGCACATCAGGCAAATTGAATTAGGTACATTTCCATGTTTATATTAATTTTTATTATTTTTTTTTATTATAACACAATTTTCAAAAATTTCAAACTCGGAATGTACCAAATATATAATTAATAAAAGTATCAATAAATTTTTACCTGAACGAGGCATTTTAAATATTTTAACGGTTTTGAATTCCTTATACAATTCTATATTAAATTCATTATTTACACTAATTTTGGTCAGATATAAAGAACTTTTTCTGGCCCTTAAAATTAAAACAGTAAAATGTTGAAAATTGAGACAAGTTCGAATTTTACAATTTACTAAACTTGGAATAACTTTTAAACAAAAAGAGATATCGACATTTCCTTAGCAGAAATGAATTCCTGATTAAATTTTCTATAAAGATGTTGAGTATCAATTTTATAATTTATTTTGGAAATAGAAATTCTTCGATGTAAACTGCCAAGATGCAATTTTGGAATTAAGAAATTAACGATTCAATAACCATAACATTTAAACAAAAATTGTTAATAATAATTTTCTGCCAGCATTTAATTTGAAATATATTTAACTTTATGCAACATTTTAAATTATACATATATTTTATATTTTTCAATAGAATTAAATTCTACATGAAATTTTCTATTAGAAGCATCAATTCAATTCTATTAGTAACAAAAATAACATAGCAATGCTATTTGCAATGCAAATATAAACTGTGAAAGTTGTAACAATAAAATCGAACGCAAATTGAGTCAAATAAGTTTGTGCAATATTGCAAATTGTTCATCGCGGAGTTTCCGGTCAATTTCGGCGCGCAATTAATAACAGTTCGACGAACGAGGGTAATTAAATTGCACTCGATTCGAGCAAATAGAAGTTGCGGAAGGCAATCGCCAATTTGCAATGTACAATATTGGCATCAGCCTATTGAAATGCCTCGCATTTTTCCACGCAACGCACGCGTTATTTGTTTAATTTATTGATGACATGCACGCATATTGCAAGGTGGTTGCACCAGGTGAATTGGTACGGATCGTTCGATCAATACGAACGATTACACGCCGTTTGCAACTTCAACAAAATGAAACGATAATATTGCAGTGGTCGCAGCTACAAACAACAACAACAAAAACAACCCCCACAGAACAATAAGCGTCGACATGCATCGAACATGATAGTCATTAGTGAGTTTTACTCGTTCTCTTCGTTATCCTCGATGGTGATTTTCAAGTGAAATTATTGATTCCCAGCATGTACATACACAATTCCATGTATTTTCGAAAAAGCATATTAATCAAATATTTACCAGCTCGACCTTCCATTGAATATTATGTTCGATTTTCATTCGAATCTGGAATTGGACGCTTCCATATTTAAATATTCAAATTTCATTGTTGCCTTGACATGAGTTTGTGATTTCGCCGACGTATTGAATTTATATTGAAATATCGATAATATTTCGCTGGCGGAGTTGTACGCCAATGCAAATAAGCAATAATCGACGAACGATTTGTCGATTTGCTTCAGTTGCTGCCTGTTGATGCTGGCTGGAACGTTCCTCGTTGAAATATTCAGGATTCTCGGTTCGCTTCGTCGATGGTGCAGCGCAATCAAATTGCTTTTATCAGTGCAGATCGTGGCTACATCTGGCTGCATCATTGCCATTTACTGGTAATCCCGAAAATTACGAATTTGCAGACGCAAATCGAATGCATTCTTAATAAGACTGCGCATTTGCTATCACCATGTTCGAGCTGATTTCATTTCATCATCAGGAATGCCTGACGGAAAGTTAATAAATTACTGTAATCAGGATTTAATTGAACATTTGTTGTAATTTACATAAATTATTTATCTATTTTCGTTCATAAGTTATTAAGTTTTAAGTCTGTTCATGATTTCCTCATTTGCGAAATTTCATGTTTCTGATACCTCCTTTAATAACATAATTTTACCATTGTATAAGAAATTTATAATATTGAGAATAGCCTGTTATTAGAGAATTTAATAACGAAATAGTTGCCGTTGAGAAAATTAAAAAATCTTTTTGCGTTTAAAAGTTATTCGTGTTAACACTAAAAATAAAATTTATATATGTTATTTTAGTACTTAAAATGCAACTTTATATAAGTAATTAATTTTTATAGAAATGAATATAACGAGATATCAGATAAGAAGAAAATTTAATCAGCTTTAATTTGAGACTATGCTCGACTAACTCGGACATCTGGAAGTATTTTAAATTTAAGTTTGAAAATTTCATGTTTTTCCCCCTAACCAAGCGCGTTGAGTTTACGGTTGCTAAGGACGCTACTTTAGCGTCCTTAGTTACCACCCATATGAATTACATGGGAGCCGCCATTGCGTTTGTGCCTCCACTGAAATGCAAACTATTACTACATTTTGTAAACCCTACAGATATTTTAATTTTTGAGCAATTTGACCACGGAAAAAACTGTTATCTTCAAAAAATTATGCTCTATCCTTTGCTTTATTTCAAATTCTTAAATAAATTATTCTTTCCCATTAAAATAAAAAAAATGAACACCTTTATTGTTTAAAATTGTATTCACTTTGATATTTAAAGGAAAATTTAAATGAGTAGCACGATTGTTCTATTTTAACCAAGCCTTAATTACCAATACATGATAACACTTGTAATGTAAGTGCTTCCTCTGCGCATTCATCAATTCTGATGTTAATTAATTTCGTATCATGAGTCAACATCAAACACAATCGAGCGAGCAATTTAGTCGATAATAATTGTTAATAACAATTAGGCGTTATTTTCTTGCTGTGGTAATTTTCATTAAAATCCATCAAATAATCAACCAAATGGAAAATTTATGGGGGGTTATTAATTTTGTTGTTCGATTAATCAATTGCCCAATTTTATTGCTTTTTATTTGTTAATGCTAATTAGTAATTTGGATGTGAACATTGATGTTGTGAGTTATGATTATAGCAAGATAATTATTTACAGAGGTTAATTACTTATTATTAAATGGTTTTGATATTTATCATTTATATATACACATGTATTTGTTAATAACTTTTTGGAATATGAAAATTTTTCAATGAATTTTCACCATTTTCTTGTAAATTGAAAATTATTGCAGAATTGTTATGAAAATTTGGAAAAATGATAAATACAATAATACCCTGATAACTCGCATAATTTTGTAATAACAATAGCATTAAGATGGTGAATGGAATTGGGGATTTAAAGTGAAAAGTTGGGAAAACTTTTCGTAAGAAGTTGTGGAAACTCTGAGGTAAGCACTCCATTATCATTGTTATCATTCGCAGTAAATTCGCAAACAAGTCGAGTAAAAGAAAAGGGACTTTGTTGAATTGTTAAAAATATATTGCAAAATAAACTTACTTTTTTTGTCACCATCGTCAACATCTTCATGGAAATTCTTCAGACCAATTTCAGACGGAAAATGTTGTCTTTGATGTCTTGTTGTTGTTGTTTACATCGAAATTCGCGCGCGATACCAAACGACTTTTCGTGCCTCCACGTGACGCGCGTTGGGGGCGGCTGTGACCGCAACAGTTGAGACCGTCGAGTGGACTGACGTCTTTGGCGGCGGCGGCAGCGCAGCAGCGATTCGAATGCGCGCAGCCACCGCCGACGAAGATGACGACGGCGGCGGCGGCGGCGGCGGCTGCATACGCGTGCGCACTTGTTGCATATTTTAGCGCCCCGCCGCCGATCGATATTCCCGCAGCACCAGGCAGACTGGGGGCCGTTGACGCAACAAGTAGCGCACTCGTCGCCGCCACCGCCGCCGCCGCCGCCGACGAGCTGCACGACCGGAGGAGTCAGTCGGGCTCGAATTAATTGCTCCTTAATCGCGCCAATAACGCCAATACAATTGACGATTGTCCATTTTCCAATGCCGCCCCCGGACCATTATTGGGCCCCGGTCGAATTTGTTTCGCCCTGAAGAGTTACAGCTTGTATTAATCGAGGCGGTGAATCGTTCCTAATCTATCAAAGGCCCAGACGAGTTTGTTCAAACTCGAGAGCGCAAGGGGGTGGTTGTCATCGCTTCAACCGCCGCCACCGCCACCACCACCACCGACGAGCAGCTCAGGCACGCAACAATAATGCGTTTGATGTTTACCTGATGATTTGTGGCGGAAGTGGAGGCTGCTCTCTGAGCTAATCAACTCGATATTCAACTCTTTGAATCGCACCCTTGATAACTACTTATCAATGATAATAAATTAAATCCTGGACCGATCTACAACATATTTTTTAAACATTGAAATTTTAAATTATGAACCATTGAATATTTTGTTCAAGGTCGGGAAATCTAGGCCAGAAATTCCGGCACCATCGAACCCATACCATAACATTCTGGTTGTAGTTGGTACATGAAAATATGCAAATATTTTGTCCTTGTTCGCCAACATAACTGGCACTCCTCGATCCAGTTACGTGCAAAATTTTCCCCTCATGAATAATCTAGTGCTTTCCACATGCAAATTCTTCTTTTGTTCTCTGTAACCGCCCCCCCATCATAAAATACCCCCCAAGCTAGTTTCACTACTGTTTTCATCAAAAATAAAAAATGGGAAATGAAAATACGTTGAATATATTCAAAAATTACTTTCCTGTTTTTGTATGTTGTTATTTTTGGTTAATTAGTCCTGAACATATGTAACAATGGAATCCGTTCGTAAATTCATTAGCTGACGACATTCATAATACCTCTGCATTCCATGGAACAGGATAACGTGGGAAATAGGACGAGAGAAAGTGACAGAATCCTGAAAGTGAGAGAGAGGCAGAATTGGAATGTTATTTGAATTTATGCAAACATGAGAAATAAATGGAGAATAGGGAATATTCTCCCCATGAGGTAATTTGCATGTTTTACAAAAATATCTCTGCTAATTGAGTAACAAAGAAATAATAATATTTTACTAGAGTCCTTTTTGGAATTTCTTAGATTATTCAACTCATTCGGATATCGACCAATCAGATTGCGAGTTTAGAGCAAGCAACAGGGTATTATACTGAGAATTTTACTGAATATTTTTTATTTTGGTTCGTTTCCATAGCAACNAAACACTCGAGCGCTACGCGCTCTCGTGATTTTAATTCTGACAAATCAACATTCGTTCCTATGAGCACGCAGTCGTAAAATAGCCGACAATTTCAAATCACTTATGGTATTTCTGTTGAGAATAATTCATTTTTGCAACGGATTATTGAAAATTGCAACAATTAGAACAACCAACGGCACCTAATGATCAACGGTATAAACGGTATATAATTATCCTGAAATTATCCTTGAATAGTTTTCCCTTAGATAGCCTTATATTCTTATTTCATTGCAAAAAACTCAATATTGAATACATTAGAAATTATGATATTTTATAGTTAACTTTTTGTTGCTAATTGTTTATATCTAGACATCGCTAGGTAAAATCAATATAAATAATACTGGCAAATGGAACTGCTAGAGACACCTAACGAAGGATATTCAAACATCCAGAATCTGCAAACATGTTCCTAACATTTCCCGTTAGATGTCCTTAAAATTGCAATATCATCACTATAAAATTAGCAATATTCCATACATTTCGTCAACAAATTCATTAAATTATTGTGCAATTTAAAAAATTAATCAAAAATCAATTATCATTTCTCCTAAAACTATTATATTGGTTAAAATTTCGGTTGTTAGATGTCATAACGAGTTCACTTCGAGAATTTCTCACACTGCAATTTCATCATCAGATTGCGTGCAACCAAAAACCAAACAATGTTGCTGTCGAATGAAAAAAAAAAAACATAAACAAATTCGGTGAATGAACGTGTGCATGCAGATTCGTGTGGCTGGCTATGAGTTTAATTTACTTGGACGAGTTTGGCGCTCTAGTTGTTAATTTTAATGAAAAACACGCGAATACTTCAAAGTATTTTCCGCGCTACCTTCGCGAGTGTGCCGAATGAAAATCCTCGGGAAATGTTTGCGCCGTTGGATTGAAGTGATGCGATGCATTTAGCTCCGAACAGTTCTTTGCACCATGTGCGTTGAAAGGCGAGCCAAAGCGAGATAAAGTGAAAAGTTTTCCGAAACGAGCCCGGCCTGCTTCGGTTTCCGGTTGCCAGGTGAATCCTCGGGATGAGATGAGGCCAAGGCGAAGACGTCTATCGCGAACAGGCAGGAAAATGGGGTGAGTTGAAATCTGATAATTAGCTGAATGCAACATTAGACGTAATCCGTGCTTAATTAATTAGTTTCTCGAGTGGGCTGTCCATGTGGGTTGAAGGGGTTGTAGGGGATTTCAAGGGTCAAAGCATTCCGATGATAAACATCCTTGAAGAAATATGTTTACAAAGGAAATTCGTTTCTATGATGCTGTAAAGCATACTTCCGGTTTGGAATATAAATGTTGCATTGCGTAACTGTAAAGGTAATTTAAATTACTAGAAATTTATTAAAAATTCGTTCAAATTGTGACAGTTAATCCTGGAAAATTTTACTCGAATAGTTTTTCCAATATAAACAAAAATATCTCGGAAATCATAAACAAATAGTGATGAGGTTAAACAAAGCGATTTGCTTGAGAGGTTAATTGATGGTTTCGGTTGAAACACCGGAAGGCCGGTAAACCGGAAGAACACCGTTTGCGTAACGACAATTTTGCGTGTTTCCCACTCGGCCGCCATAATCAACCGCAATTTTCGCTCCTATCGACGTGGGAAAACGCTCCTCTTCGTCTCTTTCTTCATTTTTGCGGTGTTTCTTATCACACGATTGCTCCGTGGCACTTGACCGAGGATCGTATGCTTCCGGCCCGACAAGTTCCTAAATTCTTTTCTTTGTTTTCCCTTTAATAGCTTCGATTTTTTTATTTCATTAGGGTACGGCCATCCCGATAAGTGTTTCGACACTTCTAAATGTGTTTCTATTAGTTTTATTGCTTTTCTTCGTTTGGAAACCGGACGTGGAATTGGGTGGGGGGACAGGCTTAGTGTAGACTTCCGCTTTTCCGCCTCCCTTGAGACCGAACTAAACGGCGAAGGAAAGACGAAGAAAGGCGAAAAGTTGTGAAATATAAAAACTTATGATGGGAATGCGTTCCCGAGGGAGACAAGGGGAAGGGAGGTATGCGGAAGTCGGCTAATTGCGTGCCCACTTTGCGGAATAGTTGTGGGCTTAATTAATCATTAATCAATTTTTATTACTTGGACTTATCCTTTTATACATCTTATATACACCTTATACACTTTCAATGAGGGAGCCATCAAAAACGACATCTATGAAGAACTAGTGCCAGCTTTTTTGGGCATTTAATAAAGCATGGATTTAGGCATTGTAGGCGACAATACAACAACCATAGACGTGCTGGGCTCAATATGCAAAAGTGAATAATATGCCTGGAATATTGGGACCAAGTGAGCGGAATTAATTTGGAGCGCTGTTGGAGGGTTTAGCCCCATTGTTCCTTTCGTTCAGCTCGGGTATTTCATCCAGGGTCGAGCGCTTAGCAATTCGAATAATGTTCAATGACTATTACACAACTAACTTCTGAAGTGGAGAACATGGGGGCGCCTCGCCTCTGGAGGATGGGCTCTTACAAAGCCGTATAATTGACCACTTGTATTGAATTATTGAATATTGAAAACCCATTCGAATTATGTACTGGAGAGGGTATAATAGCGCCATCTACGGAAAAATAGTCGTACTAAATCACATAACAGCGTGATTTGATTGGACGGAAATCATGTGCGTGAAACCCTCTTGGTGCTCCTTAATCTATGATTGATTAGACATCGACCACAAATCTAATTGTGTTTATACTAGAATCCCCCCTATCACCCCAAGCTCCGCCATAGTATACTCAGCAATCAGTGCCATCTAATTATATCTCCAATATGTTGTGTTGGTTAGGTAAACCAATCGCAATCCTCATCTTGGGGTGACATGTGTGATATATTGCTCCAATCAAAGTCGTGTTTTTCTAGCACAATTTAACCGGTTCTGGAACCTAAGAGCGCTACGTTTTGAACAGTCATTTTGAAGCATCAAGTGGGGTTTGTAATGGCTGTAACAATGTTGACTTCTTCACGTGTTGACGTAAGCCTCGACAGGGGAGGGGAAAAGGAGGGCAGTATCGACATCCTCTATTGTACTCGCGTAAATGAGATCGTAAAATTGAGGGAGTTCTCGCTCCATCTATGAAAAGGGGATGATGATGAAGATGAGGACAATGCGGACACTGCAAGCAGAAGGGGAGTGAGATCGGGGAGGAAATATGAGACGGGGACGAGCAAACACGACGTCAAATCCCATCGGATATTTGCGCATCGTCTCCGGTAACTTTACGACGCGTCGACTTCGTCATGTTTGTCCATACAATGTTGTCCCAATTATACGGTGATACCTCAATGACCCATCCAATCTGAACACCTGCAAAATATAGTTGGGGGAATCCCAGATATCTTCAATCAGTACTTAGGGTGGAAAAAAATCCTTTTTTGGGGCACAATATAGGAAACCCTTGGATGATGGGGGACTCCCTGTAGAAGCAAAAACGTGTTTCAGCCATGTGGCATTCAATTATTAATTAATTCATTATGTTTATTTATTTAAATCCCCCCAATGAGCAATACCTACCCTCGCAACCGCACGTGGTTTTCATATATGTATGATATTCCCCGTGCTGGAATATCCTTCCCCATCCTTCCTAAGCTAAACTATGATGGCAACTGAACAGAGATGTCGCTCATCTCAGGACGGAGGTGGATACAGGGCAAACAATGGTGTCGTTGATTCAGGGAGTTTGTAGGAAACCTTTTCATCTCGGAGTGTCTTCCTTATCACAATATCAACTAGATTATATCGCGATGGAAGGTAGCGAGACAATGACATTATTGTCAGTAATGGCTGTCAAACCTGGAAGGCATCTACAAGGGATAGAATACTATCCTTGCATGGGTGCTGATGGAAGGGATCCTCTTACGTGCTCGGATCGCATTTCCATCATAACGGATTGGATTTCAACGAGGGATATATGAGGAACAAGAGGCAGGGATTAGTAAACAGGACGGAAAGGCATTTAAAATGCGTTCCCCAAACTCCGGGGAATCCCAGTCTAGTCTAAAGTTGAAAGTAGAAGAAAGAAATCTTAGAAGCTCCGGATCTCTTGTCTAAGATAGTAAACATCAACAAGGATAGTGATACAAAAACAAGAGAGGAATTTAATGAATAATGACGCAGACTCAAAATGAAGTGTTAATATTTTATCCTAAGATTAATAATTTGACCCAAATGGGGCAACACATGTGACCTTCAACGCCTTAGTGTGAATCCCCCAACAAAATCACCTACGGATAACCCCTATAGGAAAGGGTGATGCTAAGGTGAATATGTGGTCCTGGAACTCAACTGGAACCAGGATACGTACTTACAGGCACTTAATGTATTTATCTTGTACAATCTACAGTGGGAGCTCACGAATAAGAAATCCTTCATGAAGATTCCTCCCAGGGTTTTTCCTCATACCTGGGGACCAAGAAGGGCACCATTCTCAACGAAGTGAGGTCCTACATATGGAAGCCCTAACGTCATTTCCGTGTTCATTCGTATATGAGTGGTGGGAGGCGATGTGTGCGCGCGTGCGAGGAATGTTTGCAACGACTCGAGCAGATGTTGCACATCGGATCGTCCGCTAATATTCCACCTTTCACATCCCTTCTGGCACCAGCCGCCCCCGGCAGCACTCGCAAAGTGTCCGTTGCCCGCCGCCCCATTCTCCCCCCGTTTCTACCATTCCAATTCCTGCAGTTTCTTTATTTTATTTTTTCCACAGCCGGAATTTACTCATTTGCCAATCACAAATGGAGAAGTATTTAATTTGCCCTCGCTTTTTCTACGAGCGCCTACTGAAAAACCCATTCACTCCCGTTTAATTATCTGCAAACTGGACGATTCTAACAATGGCATTTAATTAAATTCAAGCTACTTAATTATCGACTGTAGTGCCCTCTAACTGCTTACGTTCGGCGTTTCGTTTATAGATGGCGTGTAAAATCACTCTTTCACGAAGGTTTCTGAAAATGGTGGGTAATTAATTTCTGGAGGGTAATTTGTCAAAATATGTTCACAATAGCAATCAGAATACAAACATCGAATGGTTCTTAGGCCCAACGTCAACTTGCTGCCTTTTTTGTGGGCCGAAGGAAAAAATGGAGGAAAATAGGGGCAATCTTCTCTCGTTCTCATTCCGCATTGTTGGTTGTTCATTAAATGGACCCGGAGTTCTTGCCCCACCTTTGGCCACTCACAAGACGCAATGATAAATGATTTTGGGCGCTGTGCTAGCTGCGCTACCTACGTAATAAAATATATCTGAAGAGTTGCCCGCCAAACATTACTCAAAGCGAAAATAACTCTTCGATGTCTTTTTCTGCGGTGTCCTCCAACATGCTACAGTCGCCCCCGTTTAATGGGAATTTTCTTCAAGGCAACGTCCAATTTGTAGTTGAAACTTCATGCGGCCTACATTTTTAATGTCTCACTTGGAGCTTCCTCATTTTTTTCATGTTTATTTTGCCCCATAGTTGGAAATCTTGGGGGAATTGACCGCTGCCATCCGAGCACCAAAGCATTTAATACCGACACGAATCGAAGTCGGCAGCAAACGCAGATGTTGCAGATATCCACCCAACCAGACGAAGATGTTTTATTTGTATTTCCATTCCCTGCTCTTATTTTTATTCCTCATCGGGTGGATTCCCTCGTCCTTTTTCGCCAGCATTCTCGATTTTTGTTCGCTGTTTTTTTGTTGTTGTTCGTGGTGCTTGACCGAGTCGTTTGCAGCCGTTCCGAGTCGTTGTCGTCGTCAATAAAACCGGGTTCCAGTGATATTGTTAATTTTATTACTCGTCCTTCTTCGATGCCTGCTTCGATGCAACCAGGACGAGACGAATTGAATTTTCGAGTGTACCAAAATTTCTTGACATACTTGCATTTCGATTTGTTTCTTCTTTGATGTAATACGTTTTCTGGAAAATAGGGAAATAATTTGTCTGATTTTTCTGCCTGTAACATGATGTGCTAAAAGGGGCGAAGGATGTTGACACGTCGACAGCTTGTAAGTTCGCTTTGGGGGGAAACCTGTAAATGCTGAGCAACGATGGATATCTGATTTATACGAGGGCTAAACGACCCTTGAAGAGTGCGTAAAGCGTGGGCTGGAATTACCCCGAAATTCCATCGCTGAAGTCGATTGACGAGGAATTTACTCCAAAGCCTAGAAGTTTCCCCAAAAGCGCTATGGGAATGCGGGTGCATTTACATATTCGCACTTCCGGGTTTACTACTTGCTTACAGCTATCGATGTATTAGAATTCACGTTTACTTACTCATTTCACCAAGTATGATACCTACAAAATACATATTAACGATAAAAGGGAAATAATATATTCATATTTTTTTTTTGATACATACAAATTGTAATATCAAAAAGGCCGCATAGAAATAGAGTTGAAAAATGACGTATAAAATACAATGACGAAAACTGCGAATCAATAGGATAATTATTTTAGAAGTTATAAACAATTGTTTATAAAAGAAATAAGGCGAATTGCATATATTTAAGCTTAACTCCAAATATTAATGAAGAAAACTGAAAATTTTAAGGAAAATAGATCTTACTTAATGTGTAATAACATTTGACATATTCTGTAACAATGTCAACTGATTTAAGTGGATATTTCAAAAGTTATAAACAAATTTACTCAAAATAACCCTAGAGATGAAAATGTCATTATATTATTGAAATTCACCTGCTTCCTGTAAAATGGGGCGCTGAAAACAATGATGTGATTCTTAATTTGCTACGATCAAAATTACCAGAGTTATAAACAATTATCTCAATAAGAAGTTAGGCGAACGGCTTACTTTCGGGCATAACTCCAAAGGTTGATGAACAAAATTAAATATTTAAAAACTATTCATTGTATAATGACAATTTATAAACCATGACAAAATTTCAAGTGATAGTAACCAAAATTACGAAAGTTATTAACAAATTTATGAAAATAAGCGGTCATAAATATGATTAATTTGTTGTAGAAATGAATGTGAGTATGATAATTTTATTTTGATAAAGCTTTTTAATGTAAAATTTCACTCTGAACGCAATGGTAAAAACACCATCTTAGTGGTATTAATATTGAAAAAGTTATAAGCAATTGTTTAAAAATAATAATAAGGCAAACCACTGTTTTAGCCTATACCCCGAATAAGTTGTTAGGAAGCTGTAAAAATGAAGGATTATAATAAGGCATTTAATGTGTAATATCATTTTACATATTCTGTAAACATTTCATATATTTTAAGTGGTTGTTTCAAAAGTTATAAACAAATTTAGCAAAATAACCCTAGAAATGAAAATTTCACTAAACTATTGAAATTCTCCAGCTTCCTGTAAAATTGTGCGCTGAAAACAATGGTGTGACCCTTAATTTGATAGGATCAAAATTACGAGAGTTATAAACAATTATTTCAATAAGAAGTTAGGCGAACGGCTTACTTTCGGGTATAACTCCAAAAGTTGATGAACAAAATTAAAAATTTAAAAACTATTCATTGCACAATGACAATTTATAAACCTGGTTAAAATTTCAAGTGATAGTAACGAAAATTACAAAAGTTAATAACAAATTTTTGAAAATAAGCGGTCTTAAAAATGATTTACTTGTTGTAGAATTGAATATGAGTATGATTATATTATTTTTATAGAGCAGTTTAATGTAAAATTTCACTCTGAACGTATTGGTAAAAACCTCATTTTACTGGCATAAATATTAAAAAAGTTATAAGCAATTGTTTAAAGAAAATAATAAGGCGAACCACTGTTTTAGCCTATACCCCGAATAAATTGTTAGGAAGCTGTAAAAATTGAAGGATTATAATAAGGCATTTAATGTGTAATATCATTTTACATATACTGTAAAAATTTCAAATGTTTTAAGTGGTCGTTTCAAAAGTTATAAACAAAATAACAAAATAACCCTAGAAATGAAAATATCACTATACTATTGAAATTCTCCAGCTTCCCGTAAAATTGTGCGCTGAAAACAACGGTGCGACCCTTAATTTGATAGGATCAAAATTACCAGAGTTATAAACAATTATTTCAATAAGAAGTTAGGCGAACGGCTTATTTTCGGGTATAACTCCAAAAGTTGATGAACAAAATTAAAAATTTAAAAACTATTCATTGCATAATGACAATTTATAAACCTGGTTAAAATTTCAAGTGGTAGTAACAAAAATTACAAAAGTTATTAACAAATTTATTAAAATAAGCCGTCATAAATATGGTTTGCTTGTGGTAGAAATGTATGTCAGTGTGATAATGATATTTTGAAAAAGCTTTTTAGTGTAAAATTTCACGCTGAATACAATGGTATAAGCCTCATCTTACTCGCATATATATTTTAAAAGTTATAAGCATTTGTTTAAATAAAGTAATAAGGCGAACCACACTTTTAGCCTTATACCTCAAATTGTTTGTAAACTGAAAAAAATGAAGGAGCATTGCAAGGCATTTAAAATTAATGAAATGGAATCAGTCTGGTAAATAATATAAAAATTATCAACAAATTAATAACAAATATTTTATTTGAAACTCGAAGGATCGATAGACACTACAAAGACGAGTATGGATTTCTGTTTGCAGCAAACGAAGCCTTTGGAGCTGGCGGCGTAGAGAGGCCGCTGTAGGCAGCCGGCTGCTCCCGCCACCAAAATCAACGACGGAGGCGGCGGCGGTGGCGGCAGCGACGACGCCGACGCCGCGACGCTCGCTGCGCACCTTGAAGCTCAGTGTACGTTCGGCCACGCTGCTGATTTCATCCCAAATAGACCGGCTGCGTTCGATTGTGCTCGCGCTCGTGTCCTAGGCCCCCAATGTGGTCCACCGCACTTCTTTAGTGTTGACCCATCAATTAAAAAATCCGAACCGAACGGTGTCAGTGTCAGCTCACTGATTTAGGATTTTATCAACCAAGTGCTGCATTCGATAATCAAGCAGTTGTGGAGAAAAAGTTGCATGGTGCTTAATCTAATGCCGAGTGACCCGGACCTAACCTGATCTGTCTGCGACGGTGGATTATGCGGTCTCAATTGAGAGTTTTGTCAGTTTCAATTCGCACCTGGTTGTCATCCGCATCCGACGTTTTCGTGGTGCTGGACGTTGTCGTCGCTCGCTAGTCGGTGTTTGCCGCCCGCTGCAGCGTGTGAGTGTGTGTTGTGCTCTGCCTGGTTGATTGGTCTGACTGGTGATTGGGAAGTAATAAATAATGAGTCCGCATCAGTCGGCGAGATAATTAGTTGATCAGAGAGACGACACGTTCGAGCACCGAATCCTCGAAGAATGGGTGCTACACAGGACGTGATGCAGTTGCATTCCATGCTTCGACTCGTCATGCTTCTATCACATACAGGTAGGATTGATTTTGCTCAATAATCAATGATCCATCGATTATTTATTGGGGTAGTATTGATATAAGCTTAGAATGGTACAAATTTTTGGAAATATCTCTGGAATCATTGGTTTTAGGAAGTTGATCTTTGCATTTTTATGGCATCAATTTTGGAGTAAATATAATTTTTAATATTGTTATGCATAAAATTATACAAAATTTAATAAGTTAGAATATGCGCTTTTCCTCATTGAGATATCTCAACTGATTTGGGAGATATGATTAAAAATATGGATGACCTTCAGAGGACTGAGTTGAAAGAAATTTTGCATTCATGTATTCAATTGCAGATTTTTAGTACTTCCGGTTGGATATTACCACTTTCAAATACACCATTTTAAACTACATTTAATTCCCTATAAAACGAGCATAACAGAATTTAAATCGAACCACTCAATCGTGAGTTCCATGCTTGAAAATACCTCAAGGTAGTTTTTAAATATGTCGCCCATTTTATCGATTTTTCCTCCAGGATACACGCACGCATTTTTCCAGATGAATAACTCTCACCTTAAGTCTGTCAACTCGTTTACTCGTTCATGCACACATTGACCCAGTTCGGCACAGGCACACAATACAAAAGTACATCCCAAGAATCACCATGAGCTTCTTCCTTGCGAAAGGCATTTCCCTCATCAACAATTTCAGAATGGGCGGGCGAACGGGCACAAAGGCAAAGAAGCAGGCAGACAGACAATGCACATAATTTACATTGTCGAGAGCATTCGCGTGCATGTACATTGTGCATGTAATATGCAAGCGAGGGTGGCTGGAGGAAGAATCCTTGCCGCCCCCAAACCACCACCGTCCCATCCTCAGCCTCCCATACAAGCGGCACCCGCGACGAAGAAGTCCTCCATGTAAATAACCTTGGCTCGAGACAATACCTCAAACGATGAAGATTCGTGGAGGCGGCGAGGAATCAATGGGACGATCGGTGTTTGTTTGCAAAAAGAAAACATTGCAACAATGAAGCGAGTGAGACAATGACGCAAATGTTGGTTTTGCTGGTTAATGCGAAATTTCGGAGCTGCTATCTGGTGGTGCATGAGTTGTCTGCATGGATGATGGCGGCGGTGGTGGTGGTGTTGGTGGCGGTGGAGGCGGCAATGTTACTAAAATTATACGGCGCAAATAAATATTGCGTAATCCAAGATTAGTAAGATTAGCACACGTTGAATGAGTTAGGCGTTTGCCGGCTGTACCTACAAGGATAATTTATTGAAATGCCAGGCTTTAATGTTTTGGCTCTTGTTTCTCGGTGCGTTGGTGTTTCCGGTTCCGTCGGCGGAAATTTCCGGCATTTTCCAACCTGATCTTATTCGCATTTTGTATGCTCGTATTTATGTTGCTATGAATTGTCGCCCGTGATCAATTATCCTTGGAACCGAAATTGTTGCCAAGGCGACATCTTGTTTTTTGTTTGTTGTTGAAACGGGCGGTCATCAAGTTCTCAAACACAGCTTTACAGTACGAAAAGCGAAGGAAAATCTAATTGGGACGAGGAGAAACTAATAAAACTTTCATCCATCCCACGACTTGCAATTATAATCAACGCTTCGCTCTCATTCGGGGCCGGCAAAACCGGAAGAAGGCATCCATTCAACTTCACATCCATTTGTCGAACACCCGAAGCATTTTCGTTCGACCATTTCTTGTTTTCTCTTAACTATCCCTCCATTTCCGGAATTTTGAGCGGGAATACCAGGGGAAATGGTTTGGGGGGCGGTGATGATTTGAATATGTAACGGGCGTGCAAATATTTTGATCTCAGTGCCCCAACGTGCCACGCTTCAGAGGCGTGCGTCAGCTCCATGAAATCGAATTGAAATGTCTACCGAGTTTTGCCAAACTGACTCCTTCTCGACTAAGCCATGCATAACGCGAAATTCTACCGCCCCCGACCGATACGACTGCATAAAGAGGACGCCTATCATGTACTAGATCTACTAGACGAATGCTGTGATGGCAAAGAAAATATCGAAATGTATTTCGCTACTAGAAGTCTTTCGCTCACGCACGCCGCCCCCAAATGCGGGGGTGGGGGGTGGCGTTTTGCACGCCTCTATACCTGTAAGTGCCTTAGAATTTGGATGCCGTACATGTTGGAAGTCTTGCACAAAAGGAGTGGAGCCACCATCGATATTCAATTCGCGGGGCATAAGCAGCCAAGGCGAAGGAGGCGGCAAAGAGGAAGTGGAAGGCATCCTTGCACGCGAATCTTTTATCAATGCGCAAATCTATTGAGATGGGGATCTAAATTGCCTCAGATATGTTTCAGATCTTTCTATTTGCCTGTGACCGGCGCCTCCACCATTTTCCAAATACACGGATCTAAACAAAAATAAAATTGCCAACCAACTCAGTATCTTCTTCAATACTTTTTTTGTTTTTTCAAATTATTTTTGTGACGGATTTTCCGAAATTCATTTGTGTAATACAAAATTTCATAAATTACTTTCATAATTTTCCAACTTTCGGTTAAAATTCCAGGATAATTGGAAAATTTATCCAACAATTAAGTGAATTAAAACTTCGAATAATCCAAACGTTTCTCTCACGTGAACAATACATAAAGGGCGCTATATACAAGGATAATGAAAAATAATTATGACCGGAAATAACTTCATAATTACTAATATAGTTCATATCAGCATCATATGACGATCAATTGCAAATTTACGCACGTATAATGCAACTATTTTTGTTACCAGCAAAAAGGGGGGCCAAATATGTCCGTTTCCGGCATGGGCGGAAAATGCAGGACTGCAATGCACAATTTCCCACCAAAATTGGACGCTGACCGGAAGCGCTAATTCAGCTACCAACCGAGCGTTCGTTCGAAAATTAGTTCAAAGAGCTGACACGCTCCCCGCGTTCATTGAATTACGCGGGGAATTTCTCCGAAAAAGAAACTCCAAGCTCAATAAAATAGCAATTATTTGCTATGTTGCTGGATGCTTGAATAGTTTGAGCATGCTGAAAAGTTGATTCGAAAAATATGAATAGGATGTCGGCGATGGAGGCGGCAATAAAAGGCAACCCCCAACACATATTACATTGTAAAGATGGCGCGTTGTGATGCAAAACAAGGGCACGAATAAAGTGCGTGCCCCGTTACGACCGCCGCCGTCATCGTCGAGGAGGAATGAGGGTTCAAGTCGGGAATATCAAGCGCGGAGATGAAGAGAATCCGACTTTATTTTATTATTGCTCGTCGACGCGACCGCCGCCCCCGCGCCTACCAGGACTTCTCTACTTTTCATATTCCATGTCAGTCAGTCTGATATTGCTGTTGCGTGCTGAGGTGATGGCAATGAAGCCGTTATGCACTCGCCCACCTCGACGTGAACCGTAAATAAACGCGTTCCAATCTAATAACATTTCATGGACTTCTTGACGGCGATGAAGATATTGTTATTCCCGTATGTTGAAACTGAACTGGAAATTTATCCTTGCGAGTAAATATGAACACAGCGCAAGTTTTTAAGACAATTTGTCGCAGCAATAAAGTGTAAATAAGCATTATTTTTCCTATTTCCCACCACCGCATCCCCCATAGAGGGCGTTTTGATAGTAGCGCGGTGCAATTCGCTCTTGCAGCCCACATTTTTCAGTTTACAACGTCGTAAACTCGCCTCTCATCTGTCCTGCGGTCTACATTCCTCACCATTCGCTCCAACTTCCTGTTTGAGGGCGACCTAACCTAACCTTCAATAACCTTAACCACCAACCACTAGGATAGCTCATTATCCTTCCCTGTAAAGGCCAATAATCAGCGAAATTTATTTTATTCCACAAATAAAACCACGAGACATTCGCACAATTAAGCGCATAATTAATCAACAGGGTTTAACCAAGGCTTAAGGGAGAGGGAAATTTATGATAACAAACAAAGGGAAGGATAAAAAATTGTTTCTTATTGAAACCGGCCTTCAATTCAGCGCTTAAGCTTCGATGTCGACGTCGACGACGTCGGCGTCGGGGGGCGCTGTCGACAAATATAAAATGCAGGATTATGTAGTCAAGCAGAAGTCGAGTTAATCCCGACGACACCCACCGGTGGAAAATTGAACGTAATTCATCGAACGTTCGATGTGATCGACGCGCTTCATAAATCATCATCGGCCCCGTTGCGGTTGCCTCATACCGCCGGTGGCAGCACCGTAGCGAATGCAAAACGAATCAAATAAGAAATGAAAAAGTCTCGATCCGTGCGCGTATGGGGGCCGCATGTGCCCTCATTGCTCGTAATTAAATTATAGATATAAATCACCAGCGATCGAAGAAGAGTTTTATTTCTTTCACTTGCATTGTGGTGCGATGCACACGAAGGAATTTCCCACCCGACAGCTCACACTGCTCTCGCTGATTTTAATTGATAATCGATAGTTTAGTCTCACAGGCAATTTACAATTTCCAAACGTTCGCACGTTTTCATTATGGAAAGGATCTGTTCGTTTAATACCCAAACCATTGTTTCATTTTTTTCTGTTTTCATGGTAATTTTCTTCCAGATTTTTAGATTTCTAGTTAATTAATATTAATTCAACTATTAATTTAACTATGTACCACAAAAAAATGTTTGAAATATTCCTGAATTTTCCAGGGGAAATTTTGAGTAGATGAAGATAGTGTTTTCATTCAATTTGCCTTTGGTTTCACAATGTTTGATATTAGAAAGGATCGTATTACCATTTCTCTATCTTGTTCGTTTCTTCAGAGTACATTTTGCACTCTGGTAAAGCTTTCATCTTCGAGCTGGAAATTCAAGAGTGCAATTTTCGAAAAACATGCATGTAATTACCTTTAACTCGTTGCATGCTGGATGTCTGGCATGGAAATTGATTTTTCTTCTTTGCACGATTCTTCTACAAACACCGAGAAATTCCATCAATTTTACGAGAGATAAAACATTATTGATATCCTTAGGGCAAAAACGATTTGGAATTAATTTCTTTGATACCCAAATATCAGTAGTTTCTGATAAAATTATATTTTGTACGCAAATTGTTGTTCTCTTTTAAATTTTGCAATAATTAATACAGATTATGATAGCTTAGTTAACTAGCTTTAATTTGCTTTCAAAATTATTTAAATAGCGCGATTTTTGACAAAGATATCATTCCATAAAGATGAAAAGCAACAATTGCAGGATCAGGATAAATATCCAATATATACCAATCAAAATTGAGTTGTAAATCATTAAACATGTCAATGAAGAACTATATTAACATATTATCTTAAAATAATACAGATATCAATATTTTGTAAGGTTATAAGCCATATGTTCTAGAACCGGCTATTTCACTCTATTTACAATATCTCGTAGAAAATCGATATAAAGAAAGAGAAAAAAGTTCCTATATTATATTTGCATCCTAAGATAACTATTTAATCATAGAATACTTGATCCACCCTATAAATTTATTACAATACCCTGAAGGGAGCGTGGGAATTTCGAAAGATATTCCCAGACAAAACTAATATTGACAGAAATAAACTCTTCAAATATTTTCACTTTCACCGTTCGGGCAAATATTTTGTTCACGAGCTTGGGTTAAACTTTAGGCTGGCCGGAAACAACTCAGCAGGCTTAATAAAACTATATCGGCCGGAAATGGTCGTCGTGAATAAACGGCGAATTAACTCTAAACAAGCAAACGCTTGATGGGCACGCGCGCTCGTTTCTTTTTCGCTCGCATGGTGAGGCAAACGGCGACGATTTAAACGTTCAACCGATTTGATAGAGTTCACGTGCCTTGTGCCAGTCGTATCGGACGATAAATTAGCCTATGCATATAAATATAAATGCGCGCAGCCGAAGAAGTGTTGTTGCTCGAAATGAAGGCAGGATTCTATTAATAAAGCGACGGCTTTCGACATGCTTCATTCGCTCCTTGCATTCTTTCTCCTCATTAGTTTTCATTAGTTTTGCGCCTTTTATTCGCGTTGATAGCACCCATTAGTTGTTTACTCATTTAATTTTCACTGCAGTTTTTCCTTATGAAAAGGAATCGATCCTTCAATCAGGATAATGATTTTTCTTTTATGTATAACTCGAAAATTAATTTCAGGATTTCAGCCAATTAAAGACCAATTTATAGATTATTTATTTAGATTTAATTTGAGTTCATTTGAGATCATTAATAATAATTGAGTTATTGCATATTAATTAATGTTAAAAAATTAAAAAATCATAAATTTGTTATTAGCATTACATCAGTATAAAATGGGATTTGTTGAAATCACAAAAAATCCCTTATAATATTAATAACTTTTATAAATAACTATGAAATTACCATGCATAAAACAGTCCTATTTAAAGTAAAATTATAGAACAAAACGAGGACAAAATTCTAACTTTATAGAGTGATGCTATCGTTCAATGGCTGCTAATGAATTCCATTAATAATTGATGTGTTGCTGCATTACAAGCACTACTTTCAAACTGTGAAATTCTAAAAATAAGTCCTCAGTGAAAACGAACATTCGGAAAGTTCTTAGGCAATAAACCTAGAGTCAATAAAACTATCATATAACATCGTTTCCTATTAGCTGCGATTAATGCCTACTTAAATATGAATCGATGAGTTTTCATTTGTTTTACATGCGGAAATTTGTTGCAGGAAATTCTATTTTTATATATTTAAAATTCAAAAATTTGTTTAATAAAGTTAACGCAATAAATTTGCAATTTAATCTCGCTCTGCATCTTTACCTTTCGGGCAGCTCCAAACACGTTAGCAAGCCATAATTATTTATAATAAATTAGGGTACATGACGTGCGCACAATATGCCAGCAAGTGATTTTTCACAACGATAATGCCTGAACAACAATTTAACGTGGGGTCGCTTTCTCGTTGTTGATGTTTTTGTTGGTTTTTTGCCCTCCATGTGTGAAATACAATCTGAGTTATTATCATTTGTTGAAATAAACAGGGCTGAGAGGTTCGAAATTTGCTTTTAAATTAGCACTCCTAAATTTATTTTGCCGGGATATTTCACAAATTAAGTGATATTGTTGTAATGCAATAATTTTTCTTCGATTTTTTTGATATTTTTACTCCAAACTCGAAAAGTATTAGAGTTATCTTTATTCTAGATAGTTCATCTTAAAGCTACTTAAATTTGGTTTTAAAATATACTTAAGTTGGAAAATTTCCTTTGGCAATTTTTCCGGAAAATTCGGTTAAATTGCGTAATAAATTATATCATCAAATTCTTGCTCCATTTCATAGAATGATATCTTCAGAATCATTTAATTTATCTTCATGGGTATAATACTCATAGAACATGGATAATTTCTCTATTATATGATCTAAGAATTATTAAAATTGATCGATGACTTCCGGAGATACGAATGTGTAAAAATAGTAAATCACATAAAACACAATTTTCACGAGTGGCAAACAAATGGCATGAGCATCTATTTCAATAATCCTCAAACCTGGTTGAGCAATGGCGGCGGTCGGTGGCGGTGACGACGGTGGTGCTTCTCGTGGCAATAATTTAAGTCCTAAGTGCCGCTAAGCACAGCGAAATCATTGGTAGTGATTGCAAGTGCGTCGGATTTATCTCTTCTGGTCGGGCTCGTTTACCACTCTTCTCTTCGGCCGGCGCCTCCGCCAATGTTAGGATTTCATTAAGGATGCCATACGTGATCGTGACGGAATTACACGATGCTTTTGCCGCAATGGCCGGCCAGAAGGAGGCGGCATTCGCCCCCAGAGAGCGAACGCCGCCAAATGCACAAACAAAACGCTTTCATTCGAAAAACAAAAGGCAGCAAATGAACGTGCGGCGGCGAAAAAAAGGCGATTGCAATGCAAGCATTCAACCGTGATGACGACACATGCCCGCCCCTCGGGGGCAGCAAACGCAATTACAGACTTTTATAACGTGCTAATAAATTTTACACCTGGATCACTAATTTTCCTCCGCTTCATTCGGCAGGGAAATTCATTGATAACCTGCAACGAAAAACTTTCAAAGAAAACTCTTTTATGAATTTAATTTAATTTGGGCATTGTTTGCTTTCGGGCTGGTACAATAGCCGCCCCAGAAGGAACACAAAAAGCAGAAAAAACTTCTTCAGGTCGGCCGACTTCTTCAGATGAAAACTCCTTTATATAACGATAGGGTTGGAATTCTAAGGGAGCAGGGCTGCCATCATGCCTGGTAAACGCATGTGAGCGTGTGGGGGCGGTCGGGGGCAGCCGGGGAGCTGATGCATTTTTTAGAGTCTCCTCACAAGTGGTTCTCATGAGGCAATAAATTATGTGCGCGACCAGAAAAGCGTTTCCATCCCAATGGCCGGGAGGCAGCAAACTAAAAGTTATAAAAGGCTATTCTGGCCGCCCTCAACGCTGCTACCGTCGACCGCCACCGATGCCGCCGTTCATTTTCATTCCAATGTGCGAAAACCGTCGAATGTCGAATTATTTTACCTTCATTTTACATTTCACCGCGACGTTCGTTTACACTATGCTTCTAAGACTATTCCCCACGAGGGGGGCTTTCCTTCCTTCGGACGTCACCAACGATTTTTCCACGAACAATTTCCACTATTGTTTTCTTAGTTTCTTTGCGAACCAATAGCGGAATCAATACCTCGAATTTCTCAGCATTTTAAAATGTATGTCCAAGTTTGGGATACTTTGAGATATCCAATCCTGCATCTATCATTTTTAGTGTAGTCCAGACAGATCCTGGAAATATTTCGAGCCGAAACCGTTTGAATGGGGCCAAGGACCGTCAGCTTATTGTGTCATGTCTTCTTCTGTATTGGAGTTGATGTTGATCTGCAGCTCTGCATGAGCTTAAATAAACATTTGCTACGTTTCTGTCAGGCAACCTAAAATGGGGGGATAGATGTCCCATCGTAAAAACTGCTATCCTTTAGATTTAAATCCCATCAATTTACAATAAATTTTACTGGATGATAGAATGTTTCTTCTCTAAACAAAGATTTGTAAGCATTGTACTCAGACTTTGTTGTTCTCTTCCAAAGAGATATTTATCTATATCTATAAAAATGGAGCGATAAAAATGTATGGTAATTCAAAAATTGAAAACGGCTGGGCCCACTCCATTGAGTCTCCCGCGCCAGCGCTGGTGCGGTGCGCGGAGCGGAACCCCACCCGGCGTTCGAGTATTGTTGAAGTAAAATTTAAATCGCTTAAATAGCTCTCAGGAACTATCAATGAGAAAATATGTTACTTGGTGTCATTTGATTCAGAATTTAACGCACTTACAGGTCATTTTATTAAAAGTGAAATATTGCCATGGAATCAAAGGATATAACTGTTTAAATATAAATGCAAATATCTCCTATACAAATACATAATATAAATGTTCGCCAACAGAAAACGATTCATCATTTATTGCTGTTCATCGTGCAGTTTAGATATTTAAATTATCTCTAACCGTTCTAAAGTTATAAGCAATTAAAATTGATGCGCGTTGAGCCTTCCGTCAGCGCGTGAGCCAAGAGCGCGTCGCGGTAGCCTACTGCGCGGGAGACTCCATTGAGTCTCCCGCGCCAGCGCTGGTGCGGTGCGCGGAGCGGNCGGCACCCGTCGCAGCTCTCGAGTAATGTTGAAGTAAAATTTAAATCGCTGTATCTCAGGAACTATCAATGAGAAAACATGTTACTTGGTCTCATTTGATTCAGAATTTAACGCACTTATGCGTGATTTCATTTAAAGTGAAATATTATCATGGAATTAAACGATACAACTCTTTAAATATAAATGCAAATATCTCCTATACAAAAACGTAATAAAAATGTTCGATGGCAGAAAACGATTCATTTTTTATTGCTGTTCACTGTAAACTTTAAAATGTGAAATATCTTATACTATTTCAAAGTTATGAAGTCAATACGCGTTGAGTCTACAGCATGCGGGTGCGTTATGGGAACGTCGCCGTACTCCGCTCCGAGTGTCTTCTGGAAAAGTCAATTTTATTCCGTTATTTGCACATCACATATATCGAAATGAATATGTTCCACACATATATATAATATATGGTTCCACATCAGCATGCGATGAAAATGATGACGAGAATAAAATGGCAAAACGGTAAATGTCAGAGGTGGAATTTATGCGACCAGTCCACCCCAAGCTACAAGCGTCGAGATCCATGGACGAACATTGAAATTGTCAAAAGATCTATAAAATGCCATAAAATTTTAATCATTTTTTAGTGCGCATCCCACATTCACGCACGGCTTATAAGCCATACACTCGAGTAGAGTGCCTCTGGAAGAGTCGTATCGTATATTCCCTTCCGGTTCTTCGGAAAGTTACCAGCCCACATAAGGTGAAGCAGATGCAAAGTCGTGATACTTACTTTAACATGCCGCATGTGGAAACACATCACATCTGAAGTGCTGCTACTCTGTTTCGAATGTTTTCCAACAGGCAACACTGAAAGTTTGTATACGAAACATATTCCAGGTTTAATATACGATTTATTGACGTGAAATAAACGCGAGTCTCATCTCGTTATTTTATAAACATTGTTAACGTTTATCACCCAATTCTGCCGCAGAAAAAACACTGCGTTTATAACGTGGTGAATGCTCCTGACATAAATGTTAATAACTTGCTCGATATAATTTTATCGAAATTGCCCCTGCTGCCTGCAGTCAAAGAGTTACAACCTCCTCCTGTCATCCTGATACCTGAACGCGATATCGTTTACAACCGCATTTAAAAAGCTTTGAGGCTGGGCTGTGATCGAAATGGCTTGTTAACTGCACTGACAGCATGTCAATGCCCAAATTAGAATAAGAAATTTATCAAATGGGAACTAGCACATGCAGAAAACAATGTTTCATATCCATTCATATTCATTCTTCATTTGTATGGCGCGTCCTTTTTTGGATTAATCTTTTGTTCTCCCCGGTTTCGAGGCACAAAACAACTCGGGCCCAACTGGGGGGATTGGGGGCTGGATGAAACGACGCAATGACACATTGTATTAATAGACAATAACCGCGGCATAACAGGGACAAACATGCCAAACAGGCATTCAGAGCGCGACAGAGGCAGAGAATGAGCGTGACATCGTTTTATTATTGTATACAATAGTCGTTTGGTCTCGTTCGGTGATGGCTGCCGTAAGGACATGATACGGATTTGATTGATAATCACCATGGCACGCCATCCATATGGGGCAACCACGATGAATCGCAGGGGGATGGTCCGCCCAATTTTTACATTTTGTAAAATATGTGTCCCAAAGGCCGTCATAACAACAGAATGTCTACGGTATTGTATTATTACTACTTTTTGCCGAACGGTAATTGCGTTGTAATTTTCATAATGCATCAGGTTTTCTTCCTTTTTATAGTTCCTGCCAGTTACTGCCGCGCTTCTTTTTCCTTTTATTTCCCCGTCGTCGTTTTTTCCTCGAGCATTTTCTTTTTGAGTTATAGTAATAAATATATAAAATTCGCTATGATGTATGACGCTGCTACTTCCGTTCCGGTAATGTTTCCGAAAATTTTTTCGACTGCTCGCTCTTCGTATCATGTTGCGAGGATGTGATCGTGAGCGATACGAGGACGAGGGCGACGTGCCGGGTAATGTCGGCAGAATGCCTCCTGCGAAAATGTCCTAACGTTCTCTTCATGTTACCTCCACGAGCGGAAGTGCTTTCGCGTTCGGCCGAGCCTTCCTACTAAGTGTTCTTGAGAGTGTACTACCATGGATCATAGTTGCGATGAAACATGCCCAACATTAGAATAATAGACTTATTTTCGGAAGAAAAATCGCTGCTGGTTGTTGAAGAATTTTTCTTCTGATTCTCTGGGCTGAAGGGAGAAGAAGTGGAAATATTTCTCTACTTTGCACGGTTTGTACCAAGCAAAAGTAGTAATTTATTTCTGAAACAAACTTAAAGGCGGAGACTAAAAATTCGAGAGAATATCATAAAATACCCCTTCATAAACTCTGTTCGCCTGGTAGGACGTTTGGACTACCTCCTTCGTGTGTTATGTACTCCTGATCCATCTCCATTCGCATGCTACCTCTTATGGCATTCAAGAGAAACCGTACTACCTTCTTTGTGTGTTATGCGCTCCTGTTACAACAATCTATCGAGGTTTCACCAACCCTCATTTAATTTCAATACATTGAAAAAACAACAGCCCAAAATACCTCCTTTCGTAACCCCATGAGATCTCGATTTTACGAACTCGTATGTGGTTTTTCATTCCACCCGACATGCCGTTTTTTGTTTCTTTTTTTCAATGTGGGGCGATTCGAATCACTCACTTGACACACCACCGAATGAAAACCACAAACCGCATACGGTCTACGCTTCCCTTCAACGATAGCGATTTAAACTGCGGCTGTGACTGACTGAACAAGCGAGGGAACGAACCGAGCAGTTGGCATACGAATCGTATAAAGCACGCCGAACCGTACAGCACCCACACACATCGATTTGAGACTTTTCTATCGCTTGGTTTTTCTCCAAATACACTTCAAAACATTTCGGATTCTTGTGCATTATCGCGCATGCAATGCAGCAGCATTGGGATTTCGCGCGTGGAGCGGGCGAACGAACAAGTCAATGAATGCATTGCACAGCTGGGAGAATGTGTTTTGAGCTGATGCGATGCAAAATACGTCTCGACGTAATGCACTACAAAGAGGCGAGAGGAAATGCTTCTTCATTTACCGCGTTGAGTGCTTGCATGTCGACAAACAAAGTCATTTGCATCGATCCTAATATTTTTATGTTGTCCTGATACTTCACACATTTAAATAGATGATTTGATTGGGCTACCTTCTCACTCCTGATACTCTTGCTCTTTACTAGGTGTAGCGCGACTACCTCCTCAGTGGAAGGGTACTTACGATTCTTAATACTTTTGGACTACCTCCTCAAGATTTGTGCTCCTGATACTTACACCTCTTCATTCACTTTGCTTTCAAAATAGATATCATACCTTTTATAATTTAAATATTCGGTAGTGATTCATGAATAGTCATCCGATATGGTTTATTTTTTAGGAAAAATTCACTTCAAATATAAAATTCAATATTTTCCATTGCCTTTTTCATAGCAATATCGCGCAGCAAATAATTCAATAACAACGTTTATCGGCGGAAAGGGGAAATGCATATTGTTATTCAATTTTTGCGTGGTCTCCCGTTTGACGAATATATGAAAAATCAATTGTTAATATAATAGAGCGCACAATATACAACAGGAATATAATATGTTCAATTTGTTTAATATTTGCCAATCAATACGGAGCTTGCACTTTAATTAAATTAAAAATTTCCAGTTAGCGATTTAATTTGTTAGAAAATAATTTACTTTCTTGGAATTTTTGAAAGCATTGTAATATTGGATTGATCAATGAGTACCTGAATAGTAATTATAAGTGCAACAACAATAATAATAGTTGTTTAAATATCGTGCGCGCATATTGCATCGACTGTTTTGTTTGCGTGCGCCAAACAAAATAATTCAATCAACGTAATTGATTACATAAATATCGAAATGAAATGTTTGTATTTGCGTTTCATTTGTAAATCGCAATAATTAAATTATTATTGCCTCTCAACATTGCGATGTGGATCCAGAAACAAAACGTGCGCTCCTTTATGGTCGGAGCGAAATGATTGAAATCACTGAATTTGATGAATGAATAAACGCGGAAGTTTATTGTTGTTGCCCGCCTCGACGCCGTGTGCATTATTATTATTTATTTAAGTCTGCCCGTCCCCACCACCATTCACCCATCACATGGTTATTTCACACTCAATATGATATACAAGTACTCATGTGTCGCCGACACCTGCGATTATATTTCATGTTTTGTAACAGGGGAGTTGTCGTACAGGGCACGCAAACGCGATTACCAACATGAAAATGCACTGCAGCGACGGGGGCGGCAACGATATGTGAGTGGCATTGTGCACAAACTTAATTTTTCAATGATTCACCGCCGTTTTATTAAATGAAAGAACAATCTTTAGCCGAATATCGCACAAATTCAATTTGGCCTCGGCGAAACGGAGTGGATTACACCCCCGCTCAGCCGCCCCCAAGCCAGCCACCATGTTTTCGTTCTTCACGTTTTGTTGCGTACGCCCCTCGCTGCTCCGTTTGGAGATGGATAATCTGATCTTGTCGCAGCTGAGAGTGGAGAGAAGGCGACGTATATGCCACCTCCAGAGTATTCGTCTCTGTATCTATATAATAAGATACAGAAGGGCGGGGGCGGTGGGTGAAAAGAAAATGTGTACCGAGAGCGAAGTAGTCCCCCGGAAGTGATTGAATCACGAATGCACCGAATGCACGGATTTTATTCGCTTCTAAAATGGCCAATTTCATATCATTTTCATTTTGTTTTTTGCATAAAGTATACACGTTATCCTACTTTTCTGGATTTCACACTCGGTTGGTAATGAATCGGATATTCGTAAAAGGCGACTGTAGAAGGCGTTGGAATTGTGTATACCGGGTATTCTATTAATATATTTCCGGATGAGAAAAGTCGAAACTTGAAAATCTATGAAAACGTTGCGCCGCCGACGCGAAACTAACTTCGAAATGCTTTTAACCATCGAGAGCGCGCACGCTACGATTCGCATTGTAGCCGATTTTACCGCCAACTTCCGCCTCACATACTTCATACAAGGTGTTTTCATATCATGATAAAAACGACAAAACAAATAGTAAGATTTAAAACTAATAACTGATAATGAAAACTGCCATTTTTCATATATCCCTTATATAGGGTGTTGTAAATATCCGAGTTTCTTTTTTGGTTTATTTTTTATCCACCACTTTTGTTATCACAGTTAGCTCTATTTATCTTTGCGTTATGCGATATTAATCATTCGAATGGCTTTCGCAACGCTGCAAGTGCAGCAGCAGGCCAATGTTGTAATTAGCCAGAAATATATTAACTGTCTGCGCGCAACTAATTTAATTAAACTAATATGCTCCTGCATACGTTGCCAACGCAGAGAGAGAGGTCCGAACAGTGTGGAAATATTGCAACAATCAGCATGGGCCAAATTGCAATTGTAATGCAACGAATGCAACTTCCCTTCAAACTTTCAACGCCATGAATAATGGCTGCAATGCATTTTTCTGGCAATATACAACTCATTCAATTTTTCCCTCTCTGCAAAAGTAAGCGGACATTTGTATACCAGTTTAAGTGAGGCATATTTCATATTTCACGTCATGTAGTGTTCACGTACGGTATTTTTCCAAGTGAATAATCCTCATAGAATAATGCACATTACAAAGAGCATTAGACAAGGATTTTAGTGCCGTGCACAGGATCTAGCATTCAGTTCTCTCCAAGGACCAAACTCGTCGTGTCAGGACGCAGAAAGTGTAGCAAAGATATACACACTCAATTCGTACATGTTCGTGTTGTTCTTTCCACGTTTTCAGACTCGAGTAGCTAGGTTCTTCCTTTCTACGTTCACGGCGTTCTTTTCTACCGACAAATATCGTCAACTCGTATTCATAGAAAATGCATACACGAAAGATAAATATTCCACAATGACGCTAACCGCAACCGCTTACAATGGAATTTAAAATGAAACGCCCTGATACAAGTTTTTATATTCATCTGATACTTAGAAATCATAGTTCAAAACTACCTCCTAAAGATATTTCCTTCTAGCTAGTGATTCAATNACAATGACGCTAACCGCAACTGCTTACAATGGAATTTAAAATGAAACGCCCTGATACAAGTTTTTATATTCATCTGATACTTAGAAATCATAGTTCAAAACTACCTCCTAAAGATATTTCTTTCCAGCTAGTGATTCAATGCATAATTGAGATGGACTACCTCTTGAATTTTACTCCTGATACCAGTAGTGCATATGACTCAAAGATGAATAGAGACAAATGGACTACCTCCTTGAGTTTGCTCCTGATAGCATTGGACTACCTCCGTGAGAATTATATGCTCCTGGTATTTTCATACCTCCTCACCACAAACTTTCATACAATGACGATAAACAAGAAGATAAATACATTTTCATCCCAGAACTTCCTCAAGATATTCTCAGGGCTATATCTAGATCTATATACCAAATTTAATAATTTGCCACGTTGCCAGTCTTGAAGGAAGGAGATGTCGGGAATGTGTTGAGGTATCCGCCGAAATTGAGTGCTAATTTCCGAGGTGGTAGAAGATGCGGTGCGGCACAGCCGCTCGCGTCACACACAACACGCACCGTTTCCGTTGCCGCCGCCGCCGCCACCGCCATCATATCCTTGCAGCTTTGTTCTCTCTACGTTCACGCCGAGACCTCTTCTCGGCGCAATGGAATCCGCCACTCAGGCTTTACCATTTTAACAGTACACGTGTTTCAGCACTTCTTCTACAGTTGCTGCTGCTGCCCCGGCTGCAATTCCACGTTTCGTGCCGTGCTTCATGCACACACATGTTATATTAAAATACATTGTTATGACAGCTTGAGACCTCTCTGCGCGTGCTCGCTCAGAGAAAATGCAACATATTTAATGGTGGACGTTCCACTGGTGCGGACCACGCTGTAACCAAGCGGAAACCCTCAGTAAAACACTGAACTTGGTGTAAAGTGGGGGCGGGAAACTTGGTCAGGAGTATGAGAGGGCACTTTCTGCAACCCTGGGCAGCTGTTGAAGGGTGGCTACAAGTCACAACACGACGCACAGGACAAACAAACTTGGAGTATACACACTTTTCAGTCAACAATACGAGGGGGCTGCGACTGAGACCGTGGAAGAGTAGAAGGGAGGAGTTAAACCACTAAAATAGGTTTGATGACCTCCACATTGGGGGTAATTAACTGAGCGGGGTTTCCCCATTTGCTTCCTTCGAGAAAGCGACTGCAAGACTGGCGAAAATCTTCGAGCAACAAGGATATTCTTATGCTCCAAGTCTCAGTTAGTTCTTCCTGCTAGGACGAAAAAGGAACTCCTGCCCAACCTCTGGTACCATTCCTCCTTGATCTTCTTCATTTGCTTGCCTTCGTTTCGTTGCCGTCCTCGGGACAATTCAGTTCAATTGAGTTGATTTTAATTACGCATTCCGCTATTTTCTCATCCCCTTTCGGTTTCCTTTTTTTTCACTGCGTTTTGGTTGAAACTTTTTGCTGCTGTTGTTGTTGTTGTTATTTCCAATGCCCAGGCTGCGCAGATAATTGCTTCCCGCTTTTCTTCAATTAGAAAACGCATTGTTGAATGCTGCACGAGAGGAAATAAAAAACACACGAAAT
Source organism: Aleochara sp. GC000083 (assembly GCA_030264555.1). Taxonomy (NCBI): domain Eukaryota; kingdom Metazoa; phylum Arthropoda; class Insecta; order Coleoptera; family Staphylinidae; genus Aleochara; species Aleochara sp. GC000083. The sequence goes on along the minus strand of JARJDZ010003920.1, from coordinate 2,648 downwards.
TGAAAGCTGAGGAAGAGTAAATTGAGTAATGTAATTGCGCAATGTTTATCTGACGTATTCATCATGCCCGAATGAATATGGAAACGTTCGTTCGTTTGTAGTTGTAGAATATGATACGCCGGGGGCGGATGCGCGGAGGCGGCAACTTCATGTTTTATGTATGCGTAATAACTTCAATTAGTTCGTAGTCGGGTAGAACACACACAAAGATCAAAAAACATGCAACGGACAACAACATCCAAAAAAAACTAGGATAATAGAAAAACCAGAATAACCGGCAGTAAATGATTCCACATTGAGATTATTCGCATTGTTTTCTGCACGTGTATATTTTTCGCGTATTTAATTAGTTGCTAACTTCTTTGAGCAGTTATACCAAATGTCAAATGTTGTATTTTGAACATTTTTTGTTGGATTTTTATTATTAGAGATGATCAAAGAAATTCAACCTGAATAATTTTCCTGCACGTTCCGATTTTGATATCGAATTTTCTCAAGTATTATAGACCGCTAAATATTTTCATCTCTAAAATATAAAATACCCAATATAATAACATGCACTTTGCGAATTTTTATAGAGCATTAAATCCTCTTTACAAAATATTTTATCATGCCAGGATTATTCTCCAAACACGATGAATTATCCTGGCCAAAAAATATTACACTCCGGGTAAAAAACTATTTGGCCATTTTCAAAATTTCCCATTCTGCAGTGGCAATGGATGCAATATTCAATTTTATTTGCAATTATAAGTGTATCATGTGCATCATGTGCTGTGGTAGTGAGCAATTACCATACTTCAGCAGTCATACACTTTGACTATGAGTCTATGCCTGTATGTAACTAAACTAGACGAGTGGCCCTACAAAACGGCGCTAATCCATACGAATGAATAGCCCAGGCATGAGCATGTACGCGTATTCCAATTGAAATTTATAAATAATAAACGACTTCATTCGGCTATTTCGATGGTCCTGGAATTGGGCTGGGTGTAGTTCATTCGTAGCGAATTTGAATTCGCATTCAGATTCGTATCGCGCCTCGTTGCATTGCGCTATTATTTCGCATTTATTCGCTTGTCTTCTGCATTACCTTCCCTCCAATACAATTTCAAGCGCGTATGTTTCACGTTACTTTTTTATTTGTTTCGACCAAAAGCGTCGGCCATTGGACATTGGCCGACGTTATTTGTGCGTTTCCACTATTGCGAGCGGCTATTGTCACGATGGCAAAGTGTCCACAGCCGACCGTTTTATCCTTGGAGCAGGACGCGAGGCAAGAGAAAGATGCAAATACGTTGAGCCAACGCGGCGAGGATTCAGGGGGACGATCAACCCGACCGGAAGGAAGGTATTTCCACGGGCTTTTACTACCTACTCGAGTGTACAGCGCTGGTGTCTGCATAGTAAAGTGTTTTAGTCCTGCAGGACTACGTGGTACACGCTGCCATTTGAAATATAAATCACTTAGACTTAAAACAATAAAATGCCTCCCCCTTCTCAGGCATAGAAGTCAGAAAATACCCCAAATGCACAAGGAAGAAAAAAGGACGAAAATGCTGGTATTTTTTGAGCATTCGTAATTTCTGAACCGACGAAGCAAATAGTATAAAACTTGCAATATTTATAGATTATTACATCCTCTTTTAAATGATGTATTGTACGATATCCGTGACATCATGGGAAATTGGTATAATTGCCTAAAAATACCGTTAACGATAAAAAATTCAACAGGGCAATAGCAACGAACAAAAAATGAAATTAATTTAATTAACTAACGCAATATTTTGTTTTGTTTCGCAGGTAAGTTGCTGTCACTTGCAGTAGCCTTCCACTTCCGGTCGTCCTTCCGCTTCGATGTCGGCAGCATCGAGAAGATGCACGCCGAAGTTGCATGCACAGTGCACACACATTCGCAAATTAACTCGTCGCCGAAGAGAGAGGACGACGAACAGACCGAGTAAGTAATTACGCGGAAACTCCATCAACGAGCCTGGAGGACTATTCGCACCATCCAGGACCTCCGTCGCCGATCATTAGTCATCACAATCGTCTGATTTGATTTCGCCCATACGCGATTGCACAAGAGCACGCGCCCTATTGCCAACTAATTAACTAATTAATTAATTAATTTACTTGACGACTCAATTATAATCGGCCAGTCGACTTCAAAATAAACAATACGGAAAAATTTATTGTGTATCAGGAGCAAATCCAGTAGATGGATTACGTTCGATGATGATAACACTGCTTTTTCACTGCAATCAAGCTGTCATCAAAAAACCATTGCACAACTATAGAATACAAGCCGGCCGAAATATAAATATTTGATAGGACCAAAACGAATAATCGCCATGGCAACATCGGAATTTACATTTTTCGCCTAGTACGCTTCCCGTTTCCGGCGTTACCGAGTTGCAGTTGTTTATTCACGTGCGAATTGCTTTTTTGTTGTTTGTAATCGATACGTAATTGAAATCTGGACGAAAAAATTCATTTCCCATTGCAGCAAGAACAAAAAATCTCTGACCGAATCGAATGGGGAAAGTCGCGTGGAAACTAATTAAAATAATCAAAATGTCAGTGAAGCGAAAGGAAGTTGTATGGAGGAGTTTTGTGGGGAAATAATTGAATTCGTTAAAAAGAGA
>JARJDZ010003917.1:0-16292 GCA_030264555.1 Aleochara sp. GC000083 | reverse complement strand
AATTTTTCCCATAGTACCGACGCTACTGACTTATATCCAAAATATAACCATTTTATGGCCGTTTGACCGCGCCGATTTTTGAAGGTCATGTTAACTCCAGAGTCTTCTCACTCCACGGCATAAATTTTTAATTAAGCGAAATGATAGGCAACCAACATACCTTGTAATTTTTCAAGGTCACCTTGAAAATAAAAGATTACTGTAATTATTTCAGGTTCATAATGGAATGTCAAATGAATCTCCGTTGTTAAACAAGATATGTGTCAAGGAAATGCGAAAAATTACAAATACAACTGGAAGTGCAGCATTTATCAAATTCGTTGGTGATTACACTGATGTCAGTATACAAATTAAAAGTGATTCAGGTATGATTATAATAATAATATTTTTGCAGTACGTGAAGATACGTTACAAATCAGTTTCTACGACGGAATGTGGCGGTTCGATGCAATTGAACCAATTCGACAATTCCACAATAATCACGTCACCTAATTATCCAAATGCGCCGCCTCCATATTCGGAGTGCTTCTGGACTATTTCCGCTCCAAGAGGGGAAGCGCTGCAGATCGACTTCCTGGAGCGTTTTGATTTGCAGGAGTCATACGAGTATGTATCATATTCCCATTTAATTCCAAAAAATATTATAAGTTTTATTTTAATCAGGTGTTTGAGTGAAGGCGTTGAAATTCGTGATGGCGCCACCAGCAGTGCACCCCTCATCGCAAACCTGTGCAAAGAAATGGTCAGCACCTTATACAGCATGCACAACATGATGTTCATACGCTTCCACACCGAGACAGCCGATCCAAGAAATGGCTTCAAAGCCCAGATTTCCTTAGGTAATTTTGTAGTCGAAAATTTTCATTTTGCTTATATACCTTTGTAAAATTAGCGAGATGCGGTGGGACGAAACGTGGAAGAGAGGGAACAGTCACATCGCCTGGCTTCAACGATAGAAGCAGTTATCCTGCAAATATCACATGCACCTGGGAGATTGAAGCGCCACCTGGACACATGTTGAACTTCACATTCGACGTTCTAAATCTGCCGCGATTGGCACAACTGCAACTCATCGAATACGACCTTTTCAACAAAACAGGTAACAGCGTTAATTAATAACAATGTTTGATGAAGTCGTGATGCATCGAAATTGCAGAGAAAATGGTATTCGTAGCCAGCCCAAACCCATTGAGCCCGTACAGTAGACCACCATGGCCGAACATGCAAAAACTACCCGTGATCTCAACAGGCAGCAGCAAAGCAAAGCTAATCTTCAGATCTGGTAAGAGCGCCCCGTATCTTGGCTTCAAGCTATCGTTCGCAGTCACCGAGGAGAAATGTGGCGGTGAATTGACCACACAATCGGGGGTGATCACATCACCACATTATCCTGGAGGTGGTGACCAGAGGGTCACCTGCGAGTGGATCATCCGCGTGCCGGCCGGCCAACGCATCAAGATGGTCCTCGAGGATGTCGACTTCGGCGGTGGCGACGACCACAACAAAGGCTTGGCGTTCTTTACGGGCGGCATATTCTCCTCGAACGTGCTCTTCGTGAAAGGCAACCCTGCTGCAGAGCGTAAAGTGATTCGGTCGAGTGACAATGCGTTGAAACTGTACTATTGGTCGTACGGTCCGTCAAAGTCTCGAGGATTCAAAGTGTCGTACACATCCGATGAACCTTCAGGTATCTATTAACTTGTTAATTGCATCTATTAAAGTATTAATTATTTTTGTGACATAACAAACATGTTTTGATTTTTTAGTTTGCCGAGCAAATCTAGATGGTAGCACGGGAACACTTACGCAACCAAACGAGGACGTTTATACGTGCGAATGGGTCTTGAAAACGCCATTAAAGAATGATCAGACTTTATCCATAACGGTGGACGCTAAATTTTCGGATAGTCCCGCGCAATGCGCTTACGCCCAGACTGCAATCCATCTTTCACAGGGAAAGATACGTCCGTATCCTCCAATCGGGTTGAGCGCGCTTGCAAGCATCTGCAGGACAACGCCAACTCCAACGACGACCCGCATCCTCGGATCGCCAATCACGATATCCGTATTTCGCACGCGAAAAGAGAAAGGTATGAATTTCACTCTAACGTATAAAGTGAACGAATGCGGCGGGGAAATTACGACGCCATCGATGACTTTGACGTCTCCGAAGGGCGTCATCGATTGCGCATGGAAATTCGTCGGCGTCGAGGGCGAACAGCACAAGGTGCAATTCGGTTCATTCCGCATGGATGACTGCGCCAGCAGCTATCTCCTGGTGCACAATGGAGAAACCATTCGCAGTCCTCTCGTCGGCAAATTCTGCGGGTCAAACATCCCCAGCACGCTGCACTCGCAAGGACACTACCTCCTGCTCGAATATCACGGCAGCAATGACAGCTACTTCAATCTCACCTACGAGAAACAGTCGAAGATCTGCGGAGGCATCCAACACGAAGAATCCTCCATCATTCAATCCCCGCAGTATCCTACCATGTATGACAACAACGAAGAGTGCTTGTGGGAACTGCGCGCCAAGAATGGCTACTACATTAGTTTGCAATTCAAGGAGCGCTTCCAAATCGAGGAGAGCGATCAGTGTCGCAACGATTTCGTCTCGCTCTACGACAATGAGAAAACTCTCGAGAGCGCTAAGAAATACTGTGGACGCGTGTCGCCCGGCACGTACAACTCGACCGGAAACAAGCTCATGGTGTTGTTCCGGACTAATGAGAGAATTTCCGGTTCCGGATTTAAAGTAAATAACATAAAATTATTCGAATTTTTATTATTTGATTTTTGCGATTTTTGTATCTCTAGGCTACATGGACGTGGGAATGTGGCGGAAGCTTCAACGCGACGACAAGTAAAAATTATATTGAGAGTCCCGGATATCCGGATGCATACGGCCCGAATCTACGTTGTCAATACATCATCCGAGCGCCACGGAAATTCATCAAGATCTCATTCGAAGATTTCTCCTTGGAGAAAGGTATGATTTTTGACGTCCATTTTGGCATCGTTTGTGATGTGATTATTTTGCAGGAACGGACTGTATGTACGACAAACTTGTTATACAGTCGCAGACGTTTGGTCCGCGATCCATTTCCGGTCCGCAGAAACCTGTCTTGTGCGGTGATACTTTGCCGCGGAGTTATCGCGTCTATCAGTATGCAAATTTGACGTTTGTGACGGATCGATGGGTGAACAAGCGTGGTTTCAAGCTCAGCTACGAAATTGATAGTAAGTTTTCATTTGATACAACTTTCAGTAACTGAAAACTGCGCAAATTTCATGAATTCCATGTAATAATTTCAGATTGTGGAGGTAATATTACTGAACCAACGGTCATTCGGGAATCATCATCTCCCGACTACTACCTAATCACTCGAGCGTACTTTTCACAAGGAATGCGATGCATGTGGAACATAACGGCACCCAAGGATAAACGAATAAATATCAGGTAAATTTTGAAAGTCCTTTTTGTGCGTCCGTTTAATTACCTTAATTCAAAAATGGTAGGCAACCAAACTAACAAGTATAACAAAGCACAAACGATTTTGTCATCAACTCACAATTCCTTGTACTGACTATTTTGGGTTTTACATTTGCAGACTCCTCGAAGTGAATATAACCAACAACATTTATTGCTACTCCCAGTACTTTTCAGTCACCGAAAACGGACGTAAATTGGCAACTTTATGCGGCGACTTTACCAATCAAACTCTGCCTGTAATCCAATCAAATTCCAACATTCTACAAGTAAATTTCCAGTATTTAGTCTACTATTACGGAACTTCCAAATTTGCTGCTGCAATCGACTTTACATATGGTATCTTACAATAAACATTTTTGGTGTATTTCGTATAATTTGGAATATAATTTTAGGTCCGGAAGTCGGCTGTGGTGGTCTAATCAACTTGACCAACACCCAAATCAGGACATTGAGCTTTACGCCACCCGGAAACAACTATGACTGTGTGTGGCATATTCAGGCGCCTGCTGATTACACAATTGCGGTCAAATTTGCCAAAAGCAACGCGTTGAAATGTTCCACAGAGTACGATGGAGATATTTCAAATGCAAATAATAGTACTTGTTGCATTTACTATGAATTGCGGGATGGAAATCGTTCTAATACGGATCTGATATACAATGGATGTCATGCGCCTGCACTTAATATGGCGGAATTTGTCACTTCCGGTCCCACAGGGTTGCTTCGCATCGTTGGAATGAATCAAACGGATCGAGTCGCTGAAATTCAAATTCAAGCACGTTTATGTAAGTGTTCTATTTGTTAATGTGGATTTTCTGGTGAGTAATTTTTTGGTTATGTAGCCGTATGCGGCCATTTGAATTTGGTCCCCACGAATGTATCCCAATACATCACATCGCCGCAATTTCCGAGCAACTACCCCAAGAATATCAAATGCGTGTGGCGTATCAAAGCGAAGTTTATAAACGCAATTCATTTGCGCTTTGAGAATTTCAGTTTGAATACCAACCAGAAGAATCTCTCCCAATGTGGGGACCTAGATCGGCTTGAAATTGTTGATAAATCTGTAAGTGCAACCAAAGTAGATGATAAACGTTGCAAAGCTCCATTTATTTATTAAAATTGTTCTAGAACAAAGCATTCCATCTGGACTACGATGTACTCTACAAGCGCAAACCCTCCAAATGGGACGTAACAAATGTAAGTTACTTTTCCATCCTCACATGTCAACAAATCAAATCGACTTCGTTTGCAGTTCGATTCGATGTACGGCCACCATTCGTTCTGTCGGCCATCGGACGCCGGACACGATTACGTGCTGCGCAACAACCACATTCAGCTGTCGTTCTTCAGCAACAATCAGCCGAAACATGGCAGCGGATTTCGGCTGGCGTACAAGATCGCCGACTGCAATCGCAATTACACGGCGCCTGCCGCGTACATTGCGCGCACATGGCAAACGAGCAACTGCACAGCGCACATCATCGCGCCGAAGAACTACACCATCGCGTTGTTCTTCAACAACATGAACGCCATGCAAATGCCGTGTACGAGCCGCTACACGGAGGTGTTCGATGGCGGCAAAGTGATGGATGAGCCAACGCTGCGCGTTTGCGGTGCGCAGAAGCCGCGACCGGTGTTCGCGACCGGCAATGAGATCGTCTTCCGGCTCGTGAACAAGATGCGCTACGGCATGTACTCCCCGGAGATGACGTACGTGGCGACGGATAAGGGGCGCGGATGCGGCGGCGATTTGTACATGTTCAGCGGGTCGTTCACCAGCCCCATGTACCCAGACGCCTTCACCAATAACACGATTTGCACGTGGAATATCCAAGTACCGCTCGGACTTCAAGTCGCGCTTAATTTCAAATGTAAGTGAAATGTGATGTTTTGGTTGCCTAACCGCTTCGTGAGTAGCGGGAGTAATGACATTACTCCCTCCACGGATTCGTGCTATATCTGGATGGAGCACGCTTCAAGTGTTAGGCAACCAAAAGTACATGTTCAAATCAACGACAAAATGGTGATTTCTGTCAACTATTTGTGGTTATATTTGGTTAGTGATTGATAATACGTCGTTTTAGGGTTTGATATCAGAGGCTCCTGCACCCACGTCTACGTCAAGTTGATGCAGGACGATGGCACACAAAGTGCCCCTCAAATTTACTGCTCAGGCGTAAGCTCTTTGTGATGGCCGCTTGTAAATGGATTCAAATGAAGATGTTCTTTCTATGCAGGACACCCCAGCAATATTTACTGCTGTGAGCAGTTCCATTACAGTTGAATACAAGTCAAGCCTGGAGAATGTTGGTACTGGATGGAGGCTTTCGTTTATGGCGATTACTTCAGGTAAGTGTATTTTGAAAAGAGGTTCCAAGTAAAGTGTTTATTCGTTTGTAGACATCGACTTTGAAAAGATCAAATCTAGGAAGTAATGCAAAGAATAAGGTAGCACTTAGATTTAAATTTAGCTTATTCCAGGAAATCATAGAGGTATTTAATTTTAATGCTTAACAAAGTTCACTTTGAAGCAATATATATTTTAAGCAGTTAACCTGACTGATTGTGAGTTCAAATGACAAAGTACTTTCTGAGAACAACGGGAATCTAAGAGGATTTGACCCTGTAGGAATTCTCTGAAGTATGAGGGTGGTAGATGTTCACCCTTTCCAATTGTGCAGATTCCTTCCAAGAAGCCTAAAATTCCGTGCAAGAAGCTTTCTAACAGAGTTGTACGTAGCAAGTAGATTTTGCAAAGTCTATGAAGAGTCAAATTGGAATTTCGTACTGATACGTCTCTGCTTGCAAACATTGCATGTATACCTGCAGAAGACAAACAAGATACTGCAAGGGCACGAGAGTGTTTCCATTGAACTTCCGCTGAACAGGTCACCCTCGACCTGTCCATTCCAGTCGTAAATACCATCGGGTGGGTCTTTGCCCTATTTGACAAGGGGATGACAGGTCAATGCTGGCACCAGACATTTGTACCGTTCGATTTGCAAGTGCTGGCTGGCAATGAGAAATGCAAACTTCAATTCGTGTAATAATCGATTTGATATACGGCGTTAGGAATGAAATTCCGGATCAGAAATAGTCTCGTCTTCGAAGTCGCAGCCGCCTCCCATTCGAACTGCACGCGAATGGACGAGTAATTGTAGCAAATTGAATAAAATCGTGCATCAGTTGTACCGATACGCGAACGTACGAGGGCAATTTGACGCAGTCAATAATCTGTGGTCCTACCGCTACGTGCGGTACGTTGAATCGCCTAGTTTTTTGTGCAGCAGCGGCACCGCTCCGACTGACTTAAGTCGGTTGCCCGCGGCGCGTGTGCAGTGAATGGAATAGCACACGGGCAGCGCGCAGGTAGAGCAAAACAACCGCAGTGAACCGTGGGCAGCAGCGGGCTGGCAGGCCGGAGAGAAGGCATCAATAACTTTGGCGTGCACGCTGAGCAACTTGAAGTCGACTGTTTGTGAATACGGGAGCGCGAGCAGCGGCAACGACAGCGGCGACAGCACCAGCAGCAGCAGCAACAGCAGCAGAAGTAAAGCATGCGGCGCGGGGCGCGCTCAGAAGCAGTCGATGTACACGAGAATGGAGAGCAGTGAGCAGTCGAGCACACTTACAGGTGTAGTTTAAGGTCATGAACCTAACTAGTGAAAGGTCATTCGAAATGAGTTAAGTCTACTTAGCGCTCTGATTTCGTGCACAACGCGACATACTAAATTGAAGCACACGCAACGGGCGCGCGACGCGATCGAGAGAGGAGGTGTGTGTTTGCGCGCACAGTATTATTTCCATTATCAGTGCTACGAATTTCGGCCGCGGCGCGATAAAGCAATCAACCTGGAATTGAGCGATAAGTCGGGCGGGCGCACGCACCAGCAGCGGATAGATAAGGCGAATTGATGCCCGACGCACACCATCATGGCGCAAATAAAGACCGAAATCAAAACAGAAATAATGAGCGACAAAAATAGAAGCGCTGGGAGTATGTGCCTCTCGGTGGAGTTGTGCGTCGTGTGCGGCGATAGGGCCTCCGGACGGCACTACGGCGCGATCAGCTGCGAGGGCTGCAAGGGCTTCTTCAAGAGGTCCATTCGCAAGCAGCTTGGCTACCAGTGCAGAGGCTCGAAGAAGTGTGAGGTGACCAAGTATCATCGCAACAGATGCCAGTACTGCAGGCTGCAGAAGTGTCTGGCATGTGGCATGAGGACTGATTGTAAGTTTGTTGGCTCAAGTGCTCAATGTCTCTCTAATTAATAAGATCGAAGAATCTAATGCAATGAATTTTTAGCTGTGCAACATGAAAGGAAGCCAATTGTGGTCAAAAAGGAGCTGCCACTTAGTCCAACTACCAGTTTCAACCCTCCACTGAACAGGATTCTTCTCAGGAGGGATCCCAGCCAGGAACAGAATGTTTTTGCTCAAACCCTTTTAAGCAACTGTGATATAAATAATTTTGGATCAATTTTCACCAAATGTAAGTACATTTAGATGAAAGTTACACCAATAGTGATTGTTATTTTAATTTCTAGTAGCTGCAGGCATATCAGACTTAAATTATTCTATGAATCTGCAAAGTGCTGAAGTAGACACCTCTTTGGACAGCAACAATACCGACAATGCTGAAATATCGGATGCTGTGCATGCCGCAAAAGACAAGGAGGTCATCTCCAAAGCCCTGCACACCATAGCTAGGATACAATGCCTGAATAATCTGCCGGACGATTATGTGCACCTGTCGGACGAGAATTGCTATGAAATCGATGGACCATTGTTGCAGGACGAACATATCAATTTCAAATTGTCAATACCAGGCGCCGTTCCTGCCTACTTAAGTGTACATTACCTCTGCGAGAGCGGCTCACGCCTCTTGTTTTCGTCGATAAATTGGGCGGCTAGCATACCTGCATTTCAATCCCTAAAGTACGTATGGTATTAAGCAATTCAAAAAGACAGCCACTTTATGCGCATGTTTCAGCAACGAAACACAAATCTCAATTCTTGCACATTGCTGGTCGGATTTGTTCATTTTGGGATTGGCTCAATGCACGAATACGTCGTCGCTGTCGATCCTCTCGGCGCTAATCAGTCATTTATACAATTCAATTGCTCAAGACAAGATGCCGGCGCTCAAAGTGAAGCAATTCACAGACCATCTAGTTAAGCTGCAGGATTTCGTCAATTGTATGATGCGATTGCGGGTTGACGATCATGAGTACGCATATCTGAAGGCGATGGTGCTGTTTGCCTCCGATCCGCTCAACATCAAATACACGCGGCAGTTGGAGAAGTTTCAAGAGAACGTTGTGAAGACGATGCGGACGCATGTCAACAGCAAATACGATGATGCCGAGCGATTTTCCAAGTATGTATTTCTCCTGCTCTGCTCACAAATATGATTCACCAAATCAACGTTATTCTTGTAGATTATTATTGCGTTTGCCACCGTTGCGATCGTTCGATGCGCAGGTAGTTGAAGAGCTTTTCTTCGCTGGTATCATGGGCCCAGTGCAAATAGATACGGTCGTCCCGTTCATCCTGCGCATGACTGCAGCCGGTGACGTCAGCCAATAGCGAAGTTACTTAATTTCTTCAACGATTCGAAATGGACAAAGGTGCTTAATCGATAACGCATGCATCGCTTGCACAGCGTGCACGAGCAACACTCATCGAACGCAATTATCAAAACCAAATCAATGGAATCGAGTGAAAAGGGCAATCGAAAAAGCTACCTCAGCAGATTGAACTGATGTTGCAAGACTACGTGGTACGTTTGAAAGAGAGATCATTGCTGAATTGGCAACAACCTGATCTACCCTACCACTGCTTAATGGAAGAGTGTACTTAAGAGCCTAGTTCAGTATATATTTATATTTCACCCATTCACAAATATCAAGGATCAATCCAAATTATTGTTTCATACCATGCATTATAAATTATTTAATCGATATAGAAAGTTATATCACTATTTGAGAATGTAATTTATACTACTGTATGTTTTATGTATTTACTGCAATATAACGAATGTTTTATTAATTTCCAGAGTTGCTGTCCCGTATTCCCAGGAGAAGAAATAGATAATGAAGTAAATGAAGCAGTGATAAGATGCATAAGTACTTCTACATAAGTACCTGTCTACTAAAAAACACATTTTAAAATGTTTAATACTCACGTATGTAAGTTTCGTATACATCTTGTTTATTTTCTTGGCAACCATGAAAGTTATCATCACGCTTTAAATTGTATATTATAGGGCAGTTAATGTACTTTCTAATTCGGCTATCACAATTCTAAATTTCCCACCGGAAGTGCCTTTTTTTAACTATTCGTCAGTTTAAAGTTTTTTTGCCATTTAGTTCATAAAATATCCGCACGAGAACAAATTTGGCGCTGCAATCGAGGGGTGAAAATAAATATTTGGATGTAGCATGGCCTATGCCTACAATATTAAAATAAATGAGGCCTCCTGACCAATTTATATGATTAAAACGCATGCGCAGTAACCAGACAATCAAATTTCAGGTGACCCAGAGACGGATCACGGTGACGCAGTACAATTCATCATGGTACATCGGCTGCGAAATTTGGATTCCTTAATACACACCTGGTGACTTGGTCGGCCATCTTGGAAATAGATAGTAGCCCTCCGGATATCATTTTTCGTCATTAACCAAACCTGCAATTTTATATTATTGCAGGCAGAGGCAGATGCGCAGGACTGCTGTACTTATTTGTTAAAATTCTAGAATTTTGAAGTGCTGCTGAACTGTGTTAAAGTCTTCACCATCTATGTAATCTATGGTCTTCACAATGAGTTGGAAGATCTGGAAGCAACACCTACTGCATCGTCTAATTACATGTATTCCCATAAGTGCACATATGTATATTAGAAAATATCAACAAATGATGCATGCTCCTGCTTTAACAATGGTATTGTATAAATAATTTATTACTATAATTATAATTAATTTAATAACTGTTGTTAGGGTTTTTATTACAAATTAGTGGAACTCAAGCAGCAAATAATAGCTGCACCAGTACCTTGGACAAATTGATATGCAAGTATTGATTGATTGTTTTGGCCTGGATCCCAGGTGCCATATCAAGACATGGGGATGATGATTTGAAACAGCTTCTCTGTAGCATAAAGCCTAGACAGGAGAATCATCAGGTAATAGTAAAATCTACATTCACATAATGCCATTCAACTTTAAACACAGTACAGTTCAAACAAAGAGAACAAGCATTTATTCAATTTCTGGTTTTAGAATCACAGAGTGTTACCCAACAATATTATAGTATGTTGCAAACCTGTCTTCTAAAAAAGACATTCTAAAATGCTATAATGATGACTTTGTTATTTTCGTTACATTTTATTTATTTTCTTGGCAACCATGAAAGTTATCATCACGCTTTAAATTGTATATTATAGGGCAGTTAATGCACTTTCTAATTCGGCTATCACAATTCTAAATTTCTCACCGGAAGTGCCTTTTTTTAACTGTTCAGCAGTTTAAAGTTTTTTGCCATTTAGTTCATAAAATATCCGCACGAGAACAAATCTGGCGCTGCAATCGAGGGGTGAAAATAAATATTTGGATGTAGCATGGCCTATGTCTACAATATTAAAATAAATGAGGCCTCCTGACCAATTTATACGATTAAAACGCATGCGCAGTAACCAAACAATCAAATTTCAGGTGACCCAGAGACGGATCACGGTAACGCAGTACCGTGGAGTGAGAAGACTCTGGAGTTAACATGACCTTCAAAAATCGGCGCGGTCAAACGGCCATAAAATGGTTATATTTTGGATATAAGTCAGTAGCGTCGGTGCTATGGGAAAAATTAATCCGCTTCTATTTTAGTACAATCATTTGTTTCTTTTTTCTTTGTACTGGAGTCACTTGTCAAGGATACATGTGGAAAAGAACCGAAAATGATTATATTTCTAATCAAAACAACCAGTTCAAAAACTCTTTTTGCAAATGTACGCCGCTGAATTCCTGGAATTCAGCAAATTCGTATGAGAGAGACTGTCAGAGCACCGCCATGTTGGATTTGAAAATTTTACATTGGAATCATAGGCAATGTTAACTCCAGAGTCTTCTCACTCCACGCGCAGTACAATTCATCATGGTACATCGGCTGCGAATTTTGGATTCCTTAATACACGCCTGGTGACTTGGTCGGCCATCTTGGAAATTGATGGTAGCCCTCCGTATATCGTTTTTCTTCATGAACCAAACCTGCAATTGTATGTTATTGCAGTCTGAGGCAGATGCGCAGGGCTGCTGTACTTATTTGATAAAATTCTTGAATTTTGAAGTGCTGCTGAACTGTGCTGAAGTCTTCAACATCTATGTAATCTATGGTCTTGACTATGAGTTGGAAGATCTGGAAGCAACACCTACTGCATATAAATTATCAACAAATGAAGCATGCTCCTGCTGTAGTAATGGTATTGTATAAATCAGTTTATTACTATATTTATAATTAATGTAATAAATGTTGCTAGGGTTTTTACTACAAATTAGTGGAACTCAAGCAGCAAACAATAGCTGCACCAATACCTTCGACAAATTGATATGCAAGTATTGATTGATTGTTTTGGCCTGGATCCCAGGTGCCATATCAAGACATGGAGATGATGATGTGAATCAGCTTTTCTGTAGCATAAAGCCAAGACAGGAGAATCATCAGGTAATAGTAAAATCCACATTCTCTTATTGCCATTCAACTTCAAAAACACAATGCAAACAAGGAAAACAAGCAATGATTCAATTTCTGGTTTTAGAATCTCAAAGTGTTACCCAACAATATTTTCAAGTAGTAAAGGGCAACCTGAAATTCTTCACCGAATGATGTGAGCTCCTGTGTGTTACATTATTGTATGAACAAGTCTATGTACTTCATAAATATGCATGATCAAGATGAATTAGTTTTTAATCTTTGTTTTCTTTAAATTTCAGAGAAAGTCAAGAGATTAGAAATGTTCCAGCAACTAACACTTAAAATTTGCAAATATAGATTGTGGAATGACAGTAGAATCTGAGTTCACAGCTTTTCAAGTTTATTTGCAGATTATAGACATACGTACTGAATTATGTCTCAAAAATGAAAAATTGTAATAGGAAACAAATTTAGATTTGAATAAGTGATTAACCCACATGAAAAATATGGCTTAGACTTCAAGATGTTCAAACTTGGTATGTTGTCATATTTGAATAAGAATTTAATTTATTAATAGATCATTTGTAAGTAATAGATGGAATCAAATAATTTCAATAAAATTGTTGATTGAGAATGTATGTATATTCTCTGTCAACAATAAAATGTTCAATATTGTGCATAGTAGGAAACCTGTTAATCCTTAGCTATGCAGCTATCCACTTTATGGCGGCTTTCACATTGAAGTATGATTTAATTTTATTATTATTTGCTTTTGCTTTTTGCAGAATCCAGTTGGTTTAATTTGGTTCTGATCTTGGCTAGCTGGTTGCCCGTATTGTGGCGCCCTCGTTGTGCAATAATTGAAAGAAATTATAATTAAAATATCACACAGAAAGAAATTTGAACGTAAAAACCGATTTTACATCTTAAAACAAAGCAATTAAAATATAATACATGGAACAACATGTTCACGTTATAATGCTTCTGGAAGGACCCTGAACTCGTTTTATGCACATCTTACAGAGAGTTTCTTATTTTATTGTATTTTGGAATCGTGGGTCACAAAATGATAGAATGTAAAAATGTCTCCTGCCTTGTTCATTCAATTTAATGAGGGTTCACGTATTAGCTTTGTTGAATATCATTGGGGAACGAACTGACAGGCAACAATCAGTGGTGTAGTGCTAGAAAAAGAAGTACCGGAACGGGAAGGAGTAATGCATGTCCAGTATAAAGCATGGCATTTTCTATACTTTAGTATATCCAAATATATTAAGTAAATCGGAACTGAAGTCCCGGAACGCGTTCCGCCTGCTCAAAAAAGTGCCGGAACGCCGTTCCTGCCCGTTCCGGCCCGACTACACCACTGGCAACAATCCATGTTGAATTCACCAGCTGGCATTCATAATGACTTGGGGCGTTGCAGATGAATTATGGTGCAAGGTTGTCCACGAACAAAGCGAGGAATGCCATGGCTCGAAGCAGTAGCACCAGTAGCTGAAGTTCTAATCAATGTAATGATTATACTGGCGTGACGAGTAGACAGAGTCGGAATACGGTTGGATGGGAGCCAACAACACGCTTTGAGCCAGCAGAGGCAACTGCTGGATGGGGATATCGAGCGCTATTGGAACCGGTCCTCCTCTGACTATCATAGAGTTGTAGGCGGAGTGCCAGCTCGCTAAAAGCACAGTTAGTACAGTTGGTAGAACAAAGAGCGAGGCAATTTCAGATTCCACCTGTTGCGTTGTAAAGTGGGTTGGTCACAGCGTTGAAATTCATTGGTGGAACTCCCAGTAAATGTCGCATTGGTTTTCCAGTAACGTTTCGCACATACATTTCATTTGCGAATACCTGAAACACGATTGAATTATACCAGCACGTAAATATTGTCACTGTACAACGGAAATTATGTTACAGTATACCTCTAATTGGAGGTGCAAACCAATTGTAATATGTACAACAATTTACTTGCAGAATGGACTTCTTCATAGGGAGTTGGCAGATCACAACCTCCAATTGAACCACACTATGTTAAGAATTACGACCTAGAACAAACAAATAAAACATATTAGCACTGTAATGCGGTGGACAAAATGGATTGATTGCAGAAATCCAGAAACCAGAGCACTCGGTAATATATTCACCCATCACATTTAATAATTCATGTTTGCACCTCACATTTAGAGCAATTTAATCTGACATAATCAATTACCACTGAGGGCGCTATAAGACAATAATGTATTGTCAATTGACGATGTTACTCGCCTATCTTCGTCTTCGGCTGCAATGACTTCCGTCCTGCTCTCTGATTGGTCGGCGGGCCATCACTTCATACGGAGCGGCTTCCTGGCCATCTTTGTTTGCGCGTCCCCTTTGTGCACAGACGTAATTAGTGACGCTGCTCAAGTGAATTATTGTGCAAGTGTAAAATCGTCGATATTGACCATGTAAGTACCTAAATCAATTCTCGGCATGCTCTTTTCGCGTTTGGTAGTGTTTGCTTGAGTGTGCATAGAGTTTTACATGATAAATCGCGATCAGAAATATTCGCCTCGCGGTGCCGGCAGCGTCGGCCTGTTGCACAAATAGCCGGCCGGCCGCCCGCACGCTGCGGCCGGCAAGTGTGACATTGGAAATTAATTAGTAAATCACGTCGGATTTTCAATATTTTGGTGTCAAACGATANGTCGGCTGCAGTAGGCGGTCGCGCTGTGCACGGCGCTAGCCAATCCGTACACATGCATAATTATTCTCGCATTAGAGCAAGCATTATCGCGTAATCATTTTTATTTGCATGCGTTATTCGCTGTGTAGTTTCATGCATTCGATTATTGATTTTTCCTGATGGTCATTTTACTACATGTAATAAATTGCATCGCTATGAGCATAGTTCGAGCGCGTTGTTGATTCGTTGCCATGGGGATGGTCGCTGACCTCGTGCGCCTATTGTTCGTTCGCAGCCTACACACACATTTTATGCACGTATTAACATGTTTTTTTTTTCTGTGCATTTCCAGAAGCTGCACTTGCTACTGAGCCGCGCCATGCTTACAATGATCACCGTGCAGGGGTGCGTTTCAACTCTCCAGTGATTTAGCGCAATTAATGTGAGTACTTTAATTAATTCTTGACGATGAACAGGCCAGTAATAGAGTTTGGCTATGGTTTTATTTATCTAATTTTGAATTCGATTCTTTTACAGAAACCCCATAAGTCGATGAATATTTTCCAATTGGTGTATGCATTGGTGTACCCTGTTAGAATAATTTCCACACCATTGTATCAAGTCTAACTATATGTAGAACAACAACACATGCTGAGATATGCAATGTAAGTATTTTTACTTTTGCAATTAATAAATAGGAAATAAATAGGAATATGAGTGCATGCATTGATACTAATTATTGTATTTTATTTTGAATTTCAGATCAACAGCAACAAAAAGACCTTTGAAGAATAAGTCAGCACCATATACAGAGCTCGAACAATGTAAGTACCTATTAATATCTGTGTTCGCCTTTGCACAATTACAAAATAATAAGTTGTCGAACAAAATGCTTTGGTTATTAAATGTTTTCATTGTTTGTTTATAATGTTATTAAGTGCAAATTTGTCTATTTTTATAAATTCTATTATGTTGTGTAGATTGGTTCTAAATATTTTTTCTTTCTTCCTTCCAGATTGCTCTTCATGCAATATGTACCAGGAAGGAAAGGGTATTCTCAACTGTAAGGTTTTGGCCTAGCGCCATTGTGTGAAAGCTTCAATTTGGTAAGAGAATGAGCAATGTAATGCAAGGTATAAGATTTTTTTTACTTTTTCTTCGGTTGGTGTTTTGTGTTTTGCTAGGTAGTGCTTATGGTTAGTGCTGTGCAATTTCCATACACATTTCCACACACACAATAAAATTGTAACATTACACAGTGTGGTGATTTGTGGACTGTATACATTTATTACTAACAAATTCAATCCTTTCTTGCTTTTTCTAATAGGTTCTAGGGGCAGCAGATTCGGGCGCGAATTCGGCCGCGGTAATAATTCGTATAATTCGGGATGCATGATTGCGGGCGGGAACGGTCGGGAAAATCATGCCGCGATTAGTTCC
>JARJDZ010003916.1:0-94937 GCA_030264555.1 Aleochara sp. GC000083 | reverse complement strand
ATACTATTACTATGCTTTAGCATGTAATCGATGTTGTTACGCTATGTAATCGCATTCATTATTATTATTATTAGTTGGTGACTCGGATTTTTTGCACTGTTATCCTCTCGACTTGATTCACACTCTCAATCAGCCAGCTTCCACTTCATCTCAGAGTGAATTGCATGCAATCGATGCCGGCAAGCGTTTGTCATTAAGCGCGAGAAGAAAGTGAAATTAAGGCGAAATTCTCGACGAGCGACCACGCCGCAAAATTACACAAACCAGACGCGAAAATGCAATTCGTATGCCAACTACAAGAAAAAGCTTGTCTTTGGATTCGAATTGGTGTTGAATCCATTTGAATCCATGTTTCATTGTGAGTCCAACCTAGTCTAGATTTACACCTTGCTATATAATCTTGTATTGACAGCGTAAGAGCAAAAAAAGAGTTATGATGAATGTAGATACTCTTAAGTTGATTACTCAATGAGTTCTTTTCTGGTCTGTTCAAGTTTTTTGTTGCTTTGATTTAAGGTTAGTTATATAATCTATTGGGTTTTTCTTGGAGAGTTTCTTGATGAATTGCATGAAGAAATTGATGACAAATTAATTTGTTGTTATTTGAAATTAACCAGTTAAATTTTTTTGCTGATATTTTTTGTTCTAATTCATTTATTAGAAAAATTTAAAAATTTATTTGTAGTTGATAAAATTCCATTTCTTAAAATGTATAACATGTTTTATTTTCTTTTTGAAACATTAAAATTTCCTTGACACGAAAATTTCTTTAATTTTTTTATCACTTTACTGTAATCATTTTAAATTTTTGCTGATATTTTTGGACCTCATTAATTTATTAGAAAAATTTCAAATAATAATTATTTTTGACAAAATTAGTTTTCCTAAAATGTATAACATGCCCCTTTTGCTTTTTAAAATATTATTAATTCATTGACCTAAACATTTCAATGACTCTTTATCATTTGATTGTAATCATGTCAAAGATAATTTCTGATTTCATGTATCGATTTTAAATATTTAAAAACATTCTTATAAAAGATTCAATTCTCATTTACAAGATGTATAATTAATAATTCAATAACTTTTTAAAAGTAATAAGTTAATGAATTATTTAATTTGAAAGTGACAACTGCATTTTTTACTTTTGAAATTTATCTTGTGATTCTTTTGGCAATAATTTTTGACCTAATGCATCAAATTAAAAAATGTAAACATATGATAAAAGAAAATTAAATTCTCTTTGCATTGATCTATAACTTTTCATATTTATATTTCCAGAACCTTTTGATATTTACTCTTAAACATTAACAAAAAAATTTTGGAAGATTTCAACTTACATCAAATTTAAATTTAAAAATAATCAAAATTGAACAACTAAAAATATTTACATCGACTCTTAATTGGCAAAATCAACACATTATTTTTTTGTGAAAATACGTGTGAACAATGACACACTGAGAATAAGGTCATCATCGTCATCATTAGCAACAATAACAAAGTGCAACAATAAATAAAGCGTACACGACGCGTTAATTGAATGTTTGGTCTTTGGTGTAATGAATCGATGAGTAAGTTTTAATTACACCAGGACAAACAACATAAAATTCCCATTTAATTAAAGTGCAGTATGCGATTTTCGAAAGAATGATTCGCGAATTGCATTCGCGAACATCTCGCAGTTGACACAAGGAAGAAATGTTGGAAAGGTCGATGAACACACGGACCAACAAGAAATTTGCATTTTACTTGGGGATTTGCCATGAAGAATTCAACCGGTGAAGAAGTCATCAAGTTGAACCATGAAATTGCTGGTTGTTTCTTGGAATGTAGCTCATAAAATTCAGATTTTCGTTTGGGTTCAGGAAATACAGAGCATTTGCAATTTAAAATTTTTGCATACTTTGTCTCGGATGATTCGCATAATGACAATAACTTGCGAATTTCTTGTCTTACATTTTTGATCATTTTACAATTTTTGGAAAAATTCTTCTTTTGTATTGTTCTTTAATTAATTACCGCAATTTAGGATAATTATCCTGAATAAAAATTAGTTTATTTTTGAGAACATTTTAAATCATTACCATCATTTACTGCATCAATTGTTATTACCAGCAATAAATTCTATAATACCTCATGAAATAAAAATTTGAAAATTTCGCATGGTGCAAATTTCTTAAATGTTAACTACTTATTCATTATAGTTGTTTGTCTCATGATGGTTCATCGCATTTCATAGTGAAGTCATGCTTTTGTTCGCTCTTCTATTTTGCAGAAAAATCTTTGCAACTTTTCTTCATCTTCTTCTTCGTTGTTGACTCTTTGACTTATTTGTTGCTATTTGTTGTTATTCATTAACCTGGTGGGTGATAATCTTTCAAGATTGTTAGTAAAATGACATTTTACGTAATCACTCCTTTTAAGCCTTTATTATAATGTCATAATCCGTTTAAATAATTAATTTAATTAATTATGATCAAAAATTCATAATTGAATTTTAATAATCTTATTCTTATTCTTTAAGAAATTTAATTCTAAATATTAATTTATTAATTTAAATTTGCAAACTTTAGATTACCTTTTCTTCAGTTACCATGACAATTAATTATCTGACATGTAACAACATTTCTTAAGCTAACATCTCACAACATCTTTGAATGAAATGACAGTTGATTACTTGTACAATAGTTGTATGCATGTAATTTGACTCCAATGATTATTTAATATCACAGATAACATTATTCATACAAGGTGTTTCAAAAAAATCAACTCTTTAAAAAATTATCTCATTTATTTCTGTAATTTTGAAAATCAATATTTCAATGTCATCATTATAAAATTAGGTTCCTATGAAGTACAATAATAAACTTTAAGTGTTAATTAGTGCAAATTAGATAATAAAAGTCATCAAGTTATCTGATCGCGTCTTGTTATCTCCAGCAGCAATTCTTTGACATTCTTCGTCTTCTTCGAGCTGTTGTTTCGGTCGTGCACTCGGGAGCTTTTTCTTCGGTGATGTCGCATTGATTATATTGCTGCATGGATCGAAATGCCAAGGTTTGTGCAGCCGAGTGCAGAGTGCAATTCACAAATCAGAGAGATCAGAAATCTTCAGCGAAGTCAAAGAAGCGAAGAGAGAAAAAAAAGCGACTCATCGTCGTTTTACATCATTTCATGCAATTTTGTTGTCTTGCTATTTATCTACCTGCTGATCGTCAATGTGTCTGCAAACGCCATTAATTACGCCTAACAAGAATCACACATTATAACGACTGATTAAATTACACATACCTGAAATGGTAATGCAAGAAAAACAGTTAAAATTGTTTTTTATGTTTCGTGATGAATTATAATTTGAAAATTTGTGTTGGATGGAATTAAATCGTAGAAAGAAATTAGATTTTTAATGTGTTTAATGACCTGTTGGTGAACTCATAATCCATTTGTTATATTTATGTAATAATTTCGAATTGCTTAAAGTGCAATTCGAGTATGATCTATGGAAATTTACCAAATTGCGTTCGCATTTGCGTTCGTTGGCGTTTCGCACGTTGTTTGTGATTCATGTTTAATGCATTACTTTTTTTCTTGGTTGTTAAGTGACTTGTAAACGTATTTTGTTAAACATTCTATTCAAAAACAGTTCAAATTCAGTGAAATTATATTGCATATAAATAATACATTGCTTACTATAACTTTAACATGGAAAATATATTATTGTATATGTGTTAAATTAAATAAATTTAGTAGTTTTTCAAAGAGAATTTAATTAGCTTTATTGGCTATAAATTTCATTTAGTTTCAATTAATAGTTTAGAAAATATAATCCAATGAGTACAATTGTGTTGAATTTTTGCCATAAAACTTTTATTTCAAAGTAGAAAAACAAAATTTTTTGAAGAAATATTTTAAAGTTCTTTACAAAAAATTTAAAGAGAATTAAATTTACTATAAATTTCGTTAAAAATCAAATTTAATCTAAAAAGTTTTAAATTTGTAATTTGAACTTGAAAGCAAATAATTGCCAAAAAAATAAATTGCAATTTTTATATTCGCTTTAAGAAGAATTTAAAAAGAATTTAATTCTCTATAAAGTGACTCAAGAATGTTACCAATTAGTTAATTAATTTAGTAATGAAAGCATATTATTTTTTAGTGTGAAATCGAAATTTTCTCAAAGCTTGAACAAAATGCAATTCCCATCTTTAAAATTCCATCCAATTTCTTGTTGATGCTAAGAAACTCAAAACGAAAGAAATGTTCATGTTATGCAATTAAGACAATGCGATTATGCATTCGTGGTCTCGTTATTCTTTCCTTCCCCATCATCATCTTAAATTCAATTGTCTACGTTTCGTTTCTTTCCCAATTTGCACTTTAACCCACAAGAACCAGATATTTACTTGCATTGCTTGCATTTAACAACTTTTCAACCGTTTCATGGTTCAATTGCCTGTTCTTCTGCTTGTTGTTGTTGCTGAAGATGCTGACATTTCGTATAAATACCACAAGAAATCGAATTCCATTTGTAAATTATGCTCGTTTGTGCCAATTGGCGATTATGATTTTCACCATTTGTGCGTGCGAATCGAACAACAATGCAAACAAATAGAATTATGCATGGTTTATGGATGGACATTAATTTGCAATAAACTAATGATGACTTCATGTGTTGAACAAGTTGGATTAAGATATCAAAAAATAATAATTTTCAGAATATATTCACAATATTTTTTCCAAATGTAAAATCAGTTTTTGTTTTATAATGATTATTTATATTTTTGCAAAAGTGTAGGAAATATTTAAAAAGGATATTGAATTATTGATTTTATCAGGAAGAATAACAACTTACTACAAAAATTTCGCATTTGCAAAAAAAAAATTGAAGAAATCTTAAGGAGTAAATTGAAATTTATCGTTTAAAAATTTCAATAATTATTTCTGAGAAATTGGATGCTTATTTTACAAATTCAATTCTATCAATTTAAAATATAATTATTCAAATTTTCGAAATGATTTTTTTTTGATTAATTTAATCAAATATTCTGGGAGAAAATTAAAAATGAATTTATGATGCCTAGAATTTTGTTGGTCCAAATTATGAACGAAGAAAAAACAACTTTTCAAAAACGTCCCCTGATTTGAAATAACAACAGATAAGTAAAAATAGTATAATATCAATATGCAGATAATAAAATTCTCTTTCTAATGATATCAAACTTGTTTATCTTATCTTGAAAACTTTTAAAAATATTTGACTTTAAAATTGACCAAACAATATTTTCAAATTCAATGATGGAATCGATGATCAATTACTGTGCAAATCATCTCGCAAATGAAGCAATTGCAAAAAAAATCAAAGTATGTAACCTGATAAATCTAAAACAGTGCAAAAAATGTCAACAATCAAGCAAACATTTTTTCAGTTCCTTATTTCTTTCCAACTATTTCACAAATGGTCATCGCACGGTCGTTGCAACGCCAACGAAACACGTAAACTTCAAACCGGACATTAAGCGCATTAATTACCCATATCCATTCATTAGTCGAACGCATAGCCATTTTCGTCGCGAGCCTAGGAAAATCCACGTTTGGTGATGGGTCCGATCGCGGCTCATTACATTACATTAGATTGCAATGCAATCGAATGCAATCGCAATCGCGTGTGACGCTTCAGTAGTTATGGGTCAATTCGTCGATCGAGCATGTTCGAATTGACATTGACCGAAATGACGATGAGCACATACCTGCATACGAGAACGCATGGGTGCCCATCGAAAGAAGATACGGTCAACCAATCCAACAGCAATTCACCGAAGAAAGAAACTCGTCGATGCTTCCCTTCGATAACGACAATGTGTATTCTAATTAGAAGCGCGATTTTTACGACTGATTATTGATGAGGATTATCCGTTCGATGGCGGTTCTCATGTCAGATGCACAAGTAAATAAGAAGTTTTGCTTACAATCAGTAGGTTGTTTATGCTAATTGCGATTAGCTGTTATTAATGGGCTGCTTGTTTATTGCGAATTTTTTTTTTCGCATGGTTTTCTTGTGTTAGAATCATCGTTGATGCATTTTATTAGTTGTTAACATTTCATGCTGTTTAATTGTGGGTTTAAACGAAGAATTGCAAGACAACGTCAAAATACGATACTAAACTTATGATAGATTTCAAAATTTTGTAGTATAAACAATTTTGGGAGTAATAAAATAAATAAATGATTTTCTGAAAGTTTGTGAACACAGATTTTTTCGAATGGTTTTGATAATAAGCTTTATCAAAGATATGATTCGATATTTGATGATAAACTTATACATCTAAAAATTTTGAGTCATTTTGTGAAAAGTTGTAGCTAATTTTTTAATTGTCTGTAACTTACGAACCACTGATCTTATTTAAACAATATAGATATCATTTTACAGGACATTCATTCTAATTTATAATTCTTGTATAACATAAGGGAATAAGTTTAAACAAAGTCCAATTTTTGGACATTAACTTTTTATTGTTTTTTAATCAGAAAAAATTCATTACTGCACTCATTTCACCCCAATGATAAATTGAAAAGAGATATCTTCCAAAACTAAAAAGAATCTCAAAGCTAATTAAATTACCTTCAAAATGATATCTTAGATTATAAAATTCTCATAAAATAAATGGTTGTAATGTTAGTTAAAAATTTAAGTTAATTTTACAAAGTTATTTTGCTTGAATTCATATTCAGAAAATTGAACTTGATGAATTCTGTAAGTCGTTGACTTAGTTTAAATAATAAGGATATCGTTTGATAGGAATTTTAATCTAGTTTAAACCTCATATAAAGAATACGTATATACATTTAAACAAAGTTACTTTTTGGGATATTAACTTTTTAATGTTTTTGAATCAGAAAAAAACTGATTATTTCACTCATTTGGCTATAGTGAAAAATTGAGAAACGGTATCGTCGTAAACTTTAATGGAGCTAAAAGTTCATTAAATTCTCTTTAAAATGACATATGATATTGTATAATTTCTGTTTAAAAAATGCCTTGTATTTCAATTCAAACTTCTTGCATAAATTTGCACATGTGATATTGGTTACAACGACATCTTGTTTTCAATTTCATCGTAATTTGATAAAAACTATTCAGATAAACATGATCTAAACAACATTAAATAGTGTTTTTATTCTAGTTTTTATTAAGTATATAAGAATATTCAAATATGTTTAAAGAAATTGTACTTTTATTATTTAAACATTTCTTGATTTTTTCTCGATGAAAAAACTTTTTCAAACTTTTTAATCTATACCAAAATAAACTACAAAAATTTAAGCAGGAATTTATGAATTTTAAAGTTAATTAAATTATCTTTAATTTGGTATATTACTCACCCAATGAATATTATAAAATATTAGTTATTTATGTTCAAAGAAGTTGAGAAATATCTAACGATAAAGAATCGTATAAAATCTGTTACAAATTAGAAATTAATCCTTTACATGAATATTTCACCCAATTTTCCAACACTATATAATTATGACTCATAATAATTTGCAAAAAAATCCAAAATATTACACCCATAACAAAAGCAGCAACTTCTTAATCGCGAATCATAAATTTTGCAACATTTCAATAAGCTCCGCATTCAACATTGTAATTATTATGTCCGGTGTTGTATGTTGTGTGTTGTGTAGCAAAATCGATTGCATCAAATTGTGCTTGAACCATTTCGATTCGTATCCATCCAGTTCTTCAGCTCTGTATGCATGCTGGTATAGATCCATTCTTCTAATTCCTCCGCATCCATCCAAGATAGTAGCTATAGAATGCAGTCAGTGATTACGTTGATTTTGAAAGCGGTCGACGATTTAATAACAACGCATTATTTCGCAAAAATGAGCACTTCTATTGACTTCTAGGTGTATGCACTTGCATCGAATAAGTATAATTAAAATTGTATTGAAATTTTCTAACGATTATTATTCAATGCGCCTGCCAACTGCAAGACGTGCTCTTGGTGCAGAATTCAATTCTGACGTGCAAATGCAATGCGAATTACTAAATTGTTCGGCATTAAAGTCAAGAACTTAATATTTAACTTAAGCGGCATTGAATGTTGCAATTGCAACTCAATTTGCTTTTTAATTAAATTACTTTTTTATGAGTTCAATTTCTCAACTTTATTATCTCCTCGATGAGCATTTCATTTCATGCAATTTTTCTAATTTTGTAATTAAATTTTATGATTATTATGCCTATGCTTAATTGCAGATAAAATGTGCAATACTTTATTTTTATTATTTCCATATTTTGTCGTTTAAAATTTAATTTTTGAAGAAAGTTATTGTTGGTATATTTAAATTGTTTCTTTTGAGAAAATGAGGACAATATTGGATGTTGAAGAACCACACCTTCAGGTGAAAATTCCATCCAATTTGCATAACTCGCATAACAATATAATAAACTGTTATACAACAATCCGCGAATGACTTTTAATATTCATATGCCGTACTGAATTCATCATCATCATCAACTAGAGAATTTCCTTCATGACAAAAATAATCATCTTAATCACAGTTCACAGGCTTTTCAACAAGACCAAATTATGAGAATATCATGATCTTAGAAATTGTATAATCGTTCAAGAGAACGTGCATAATGCACTTGCATTTTTGCAAAATTATTTTGCAAATTAATAAGCAGACTTACATTTAACTTGAGAATCAGTTAAATGAAAGTTAAGATGGTATGATAACAAATTGGCCAGAATGAAAATGTGTCAGAAAGAGATCTCGATAGAAAATAGAGAAATAGAGAAAGCATTTCTTTATGGTTGGCGGTAATTTTGTCGCTATTCTCTTTGGTGCTAAATTGTAGCCGCAGGTTCGATGAATTTAATAATGATTTGTTGATCGTTTGGCTTGGTGAGTCAAAGTTATGCAATAAAACGACGCTGGAAATGGCAAATTGTTGGGTTTGCAATTCATGCAACGAATTTGCAATTTCACAGTGCATTGATTTTACAATTAAATGCATTTTTTCTATGGTCATTGAAGTAATTACAAAAATGCACAATTTTTACTATTTATTAAAGAATAAAAAAAATGCCTGAAAATATTGGATTGATTTCAAAAATTGAAACGTTTTACTATATAATTGTAAAAATTAAAAGTTGAAAACTTAATTTTTTTTATTTACTTTTAAAAATTTTAGAATTTTTTAAACTACTTTTCAAGTTCAACAAAAAATGTTGAAATATCATGTTTTTTGTAACAATTCATCATTTTAAAATATTGACAACATTTAATATATTTAAAAAATAAAAAGATGAGAAAATATAGGATTGACTTCAAAATATGAAAAAATATATTTAAATCCAAAAATGAAAATATACCATAAAAACATAAAGAATTAATACTTAAAACTTAAATTTTTCTTGTATTTTATTTTAAAAATGTTTGAAGAATTGAAGCTAAATTTTCAAACTCCAGAGAAAAAAATTATACAGAATATGATAACATGAAATTTTATGAAATTTCAAATTAAATTATAATTTTGGAAAAAGTCCACTTGTAAAACAATAATTTGTTGCAATTTAGAGAAGAAGAAATAGAAGATTCTTTGAATGATTTTTACGAGTTCAAATATTTTTTTAAAAAATTCTGAATTTTGTTGTTTTTTTCAGTTTGGTGGATTTAATGCAATGCCATATTGTCTCAAGAACCATCGCTCAAACGCATCATGTTGAGATGGATGGGTCAACGAAGAAAAGTCAACGATGTCACCGAACAAGCCACCACAATTACCTCCATCCAAGAAGTCCCACAAATTCCTGGGGCCGATATCACAGATCCCATGGGACCATTGACCACAAACATCAGTACTGGGCAAAGAAATGGCGAACCCGCAATGTATGCAATGAAGAGGTCGGTCTACTTACCTCGAGTCGCCTTGAAGACTTCTCCAGGTGACAATAATTCTCAACCATCACCAACCATCAACGAGAAATCAAGTGATAAAGAATTTTCTTCACGTCCCGAAGAATCAGTCTCTTCTATAAAACGTGGAGACCGGAAACAGGGTTTCATGGCAAATGGCTGGGCTGACAATTTCTACATGAGGAGTGACAGTCGTTTTGGAGGGTAATCTTAAGAAAATTTAAAATTTTCCTGGTTTTTAATGTGTGGTTTTGTCCACAGAGTTAATCCATTATTTGTGGACAACTACAAGACACGTCAGAGCACACCCACGGGAGAAAAGTCCTCAAGTTCCGGTTATGGTGGAAGTAATGTTTACAGTGCAGTCAGTGACCAACTCTATACAGAAATGAAATCAAAAATTGATGGGGTTCTTGAACAAAACCCAAATTATGTGAAATCAATCCAAGTAGCGAAACGAAAGAACAAATCAACCCATTCGAGTGGATCCTCCGGGACGCTCAGCACCATCCCGGAAGGTCGCATCGACTTCACCATCCCACGCCCAATTTGGCCCAACCGAAACCAAAGACATTCCCCATCGAACCCCGAATATGATTCCCTCGTCGATGAAGCAGTTCTTCTCTACACATCTCTCAGTAACCAGGAGGCCAACAAGGACGCACCTGAAAGCATCCGCACCGAGGTTTCCGTCAAGGAGATCCTCCTGGAGTTATTCCACAACGTCAATGCGACCATGGAGGGTAAAGGAGCTCTCAGTCCCGAAGAAATGCTGAAACGTGTCAATGAAAAAATCGCTGATAGCATCGATGCATTGAAGCATGCAACCGAAGAAGAAATGCGTCTCCTCTGCGTCAATCTTCGAAACTCTAAAAAGGTGGATTCCGTGGTTCGAGCCTTCAGTCATTCCTCCTCGAGTGGTCATTCCAGCCAGGGTTCCATTGAGCATACGTGGAGTAATCGAGGAAGGACGATGTCTTCGGACGCGGAGGATATTTACCAATTGGCCAGTTCATCGAGCAGTGGGTTCAGTGATTGTATGTTCAACAAGGATGGGTTGACGGTCATCAACAACACTAATAGTCTGGCTGGAGGTGGGTTGGATGTGAGACAGCTCCCAATGTTTGTTCATGATGATCTGGCGAGTGTTCCGAATGGAGTCAGGAATGCGATGATCTATGGGACCTTGTGTCGGAATTCCAGCGGGAGTGTTCGGGATAAGCAGGCGTTGTGTGGGGGAAGTGGTCATGGGACGACGGGGACGACGACGGGGGTGGTGGTGGTGCCACGTGGTGGTGATAAGGACTTGGTGGAAGTTAAGAGGAGCTTGCTGCGGGTCGATGATGATAAGCCCAGTGTGTGGGAGCAGTACTATGGGGTGAATATGAGTGCTGGTCTGGTGGATGATGGGGTCGATGATGAGGGGAGGTTGGATGCGAAGAATGGTGTTAACTATGTGCCTAAACCTACGGATGTACCTATTTTTGTAAGTACTCAAAATTTCTTTTTGAAATTTTTATCATGTTGTTATTTTTGGGTCTTGGGCCATTGCACCATCAAAAAGGGTTAAAATTTTAAATTTCTTTAAAGATTATCAAAGTATATTAAATTCTCTATTAAATAATGTATTCAATGATCTTCTTGGCCCTTAAATAATTTAATTTATTCAACTTTAAAAATAACCTTTTTTGCATTTCATAAATTCAGAGTTCTTGAGTTTTCATTGTAAATTTTGATCCATATCTTCAGAACTACTGGTATGATTTAAGTGATCCAGACATTTTTAAAGAGTATTTTAAATAAGCTTTTCAAATGTTTCATCAAAAATGGAAAATCTTTTGAGGAAAGTATTCATTTCTTAAATTGAATTTCCCTTTTATCTTAACATAAAATTTGTATCATGTTGACATTTTTGGGTGTATTATACTCTTAAAATCAGTTACAATTTTAAATCTCTCAAAAAATTATCAAAGTACATTAAATTTTCTATTGATTAATGCTTTCAATGAACTTTTTAGTTATAAGCCTTTAAAATTGACCTTAATTTTTTTGCATTTCATAAATTCAGATCTCTTTTGTTCTCATTGTAAATTTTGATCTATATCTTCGGAACCACTGGTACGATTTAAATGCACCATACATTTTTAAAGATGATTTTAAATGAGTTTTCCAAATCTTTTATCATATCTGGAAAATATTTTGAGGAAAGCTTTCCTTTCTTGAATTGAAAATTTCTTAGTTTTTGATGTGCAAAAAGTGATTTATCTGAAATTTTAATTTATATTCCGGAAACTATAACGAAATAAAGAATATGCGTTGAACAATTATAATCCCAATTAAATTGTCTTTCAAAAAGAGTATTTGGAATTTAAATTGGAAATTGGGAAATGCGATTTTCATGCCCTTGAATTGCGAACAAATTTTTGATCATACATCACATGAAGAAATTAATTGTATCTATGTTACTAATCATAATTTCAAAACTATTCAACCGATTTTAAAAATTTATTAAGCATTTAACAGCTTAAATAATTAGCTTTTATATGATACAAGATAATATTTCATTTATCTTAGAGAAAAATCACTTTTGCGTCATTGAAATATAATTACCCAAAATTGATTTCAACGAGACTTAATGAATACTTTCATTAATTACTTAAAACCCACACAATATACAAAAATGAGCTAAGAAAATTCTAATAGCTAATTAAATTCTCTTTCATTTGATATATGACTTGATATAATTTGATTTAAAAAAAGTTACTTTCCCAATGTTTAAATTCAAGTAATTATTTTCAGAATTCCAAAATTACAAAGCAAATTTGTAATCCATATAAACGTTATTACAACAAAATTTCTGGTAACAATTTCTCTATTTCTATACTTACCAACTACTAAATCTACATCACTTCAATAAATTATAAACAATCTCGAGCCGATATGAAACTAGAAGCAGAAAATCGCCTAAAATTATATAAGAATCAATGAATAAAGTTATTCAATCAAATGCTCTTTTAAATTTGTTTATTTTTGAGTGTTACGTGTGCCACATATTTTCGCCTTCACTTCACCTGCACTCGACAACTTCAACCACATGTACCCACAATCGTCTTGGTCTAATTGTTGCTTCTTGCTTGGTAATTGTAGCGTGCAAGTGCATAATGTGCAACTTGGATCGCAGCATAAATAAACATTGTAAATAATTGCTGACTAACGATGTGGTAGAACAACGCACAGCTTTAAAATACATGAATAGCATCCAATTCTGCAATCACCGAAGACTACGTGTCCACCTACCTAGTCTAACTACCTAGTCTAACTAGTTGGCTCACATTCAGTTTTTTGCAATTTGAATGAAACAAAAAGCGCACGGTAGCATGACATGTAAGTGTGCAATTTGTTTCGATATCTGTGTATTGTTGTCATTTTTTCACGTTTGTCAACTTCATACATGTAAATATAGAGTGCAAGTGGCTTAAGTCGGTTGCGCATAGAGTGTTCGTATTGTTAGTAGTCTAGATGCGCGCGCATGTGTAAAGCTAATCGAACTGTTAGTGAATTCGCTGACATAAAGTGTTATGTCATGTCATTATGCACATTACTCTTGATTTTATTTGTTCCACGACGCGGGTTCTGATCGTTTGTATTGAAATATAGCAATCACAGAAAGAACTCTCTTTCACTTTCTGTTGAGGTTTGCACATTACCATTGACGCTTAAGTTAATTCCAGTATGTGTTTTGTATTAACAAATTGATTTTGATATAATTCCCAGTTAGAAACTCTTTTGTTATAATTGCTCCAAACGTATAATTGTTATATGCAGTTAAATTAGGGAAATACAAAAATTTTGCATTTTTAGATGACCCATTTGGCAAGTTCGGGTATTTCTGAGTCTCACACAAATTCGGGACCATGACCAATGTTATTTTTTCGTCAAAATACTATAAATGCCCTTTGAATTATCCAAATCGGTCCATTAGTTTCGGAGATATGAAAAATTTTGAAAACTCGAGTGACTTTAAGAATTTCATATTGCTTTTATCGCTACAAACTTTTTTCTCCAATTTTTTCTTCGAACGCGATTTCTGCTCTCCCAATGACCATGAACCCATACATTTTTGGAAAGTTCTAATCGAGACCTACAATTTGGTTCTAATTTTAGTTGATTTGGTCCAATGGTTCAAAAGTTATACGCAGTTAAAGACGCGAAAAAAAGCGAAAATTTTGCATTTTTAGGACCCCATTTTTTAGGTTTGGGTATTTCTAAATCCCGTACAGATTTGGGACCATGACCGATGTTATTTTTTCGTCAAAATACTATAAATGCCGTTTGAATCATCAAAATCGGTCCAATAGTTCCAGAGATATGAAAAATTTTGAAAACTCGAGTGATTTTAAGAATTTCATATCGTTTTTATCGCTACAAACTTTTTTTCCGATTTTTTTCTTCGGACGCAATTTCTGCTCTCCCCATGGCCAAAAGGGCATAAACCCATAGATTTTT
Source organism: Aleochara sp. GC000083 (assembly GCA_030264555.1). Lineage (NCBI taxonomy): Eukaryota > Metazoa > Arthropoda > Insecta > Coleoptera > Staphylinidae > Aleochara > Aleochara sp. GC000083. Next base: position 80,504 of record JARJDZ010003916.1, on the reverse strand, counting down.
GGAAAGTCCTCATCGAGACCTACAATTTGGTTCCAATTTTAGTTTCTTTGGTCCAACGGTTCAAAAGTTATACGCAGTTAAAGACGGGAAAAAAAGCGAAAATTTTGCATTTTTAGGACCCCATTTTTTAGGTTCGGATATTTCTAAGTCCCGTACAGATTTGGGACTATGACCAATGTTATTTTTTCGTCAAAATACTATAAATGCCGTTTGAATCAGCCAAATCGGTCTAATAGTTTCGGAGATATGAAAATTTTTGAAAACTCGAGCGATTTTAAGAATATCATATCGTTTTTATCGCTACAAACTTTTTTTTCCATTTTTTTCTTCGAACGCGATTTCTGCTCTCCCCATTGCCAAAAGGGCATGAACCCATGGATTTTTGAAAAGTACTCATCGAGACCTACAATTTGGTTCCAATTTTAGTTTATTCGGTCCAACGGTTCAAAAGTTATACGCAGTTAAAGACGCGAAAAAAATCGAAAATTTTTCATTTTTAGGACCCCATTTTTTAGGTTCGGGTATTTCTGAGTCCCGCACAGATTCGGGACCATTACCAAGGTTATTTTTTCGTCAAAATATGATAAATGCCCTTTGAATCAGAAAAATCGACCCTTTTTAAGAATCTCTTATCGTTCTTTTCGCTACTACCTTCTTTTTCAATTTTTTTCTTCGAATGCGATTTCTCGTTTTCCATTGGCCAAAAGGGCATAAACCCATAGATTTTTGGAAAGTACTCATTAAGACCTACAATTTGGTTCTATTTTCANTCAATCACGAATTTCATATTTTAATCACCATAAACCGATTCTTTCACTTTAAAAGTAGGATGCAAATGTCTTGTGAACAGAGCAAAATTTCCGCTATACACAATTTATAGACAATTGTTAATGTAATTATGAAAACAAATTGTATTTCATGTAAAATAGCTTTGATAAAGTTTTCACTTCTATCGTGTGGTCTTAAGCACACATTGGGTTTTTTTCTTCGTATGCGATTTCTGCTCTCCCCATTGCCAAAAGGGCATAAACCCATAGATTTTTGGAAAGTGCTCATCAAGACCTACAATTTGGTTCTATTTTCAAATTAATTCGTCCAACCGTTTAAAAGTTATACGCAGTTAAAGAGCGAAAAAAAAGCGAAAATTTTGCATTTTCAGGAACCCATTTTTCATGTTCGGATATTTCTGAGTCCCGCAGAGATTTGGGACCATGACCAATGTTATTTTTTCGTCAAAATATGTTAAATGCCCTTTGAATCACGAAAATCGGTCCATTAGTTTCGGAGATATGAAAATTTTAGAAAACTCGAGCGATTTTAAGAATTTCTTATCGTTTTTTTCGTTACAAACTTTTTTCCAAATTTTTTCTTCGAATGCAATTTCTGCTCTCCCCACTACCAAAAGGGCATGAACCCATAGATTTTTGGAAAGTGCTCATTAAGACCTACAATTCGGTTCTAACTTTTCGTTAATTGGTCCAACCATTTGACAGTTTTACGCAATTAAAGGAGCGAAAAAAGCAAAAAATTTTTAGAACCATTTTTGGTTATAACTTCTGTTCTAGTGAAGCGAGGAGGCCAAAATAATCTTTTTTGAGTTCCTCGTGAAAAATACTATCTTTCTAGGCCTTAATCCTTGTTCTAGTACCATGATAAAACTTAGCAATTGTATATAATGAACATTTAATGGAATTTTTGTCCGTTTCAATTTGTTGTTATTGTCGGCCGGCTTTTGTTGCCGCTTCGGTCAACAAAGGTATGCACGCAGCGTTCACCAGGCGGTGAATAAAGACACTATGCCCATATCGGCCTAGAAGATAATTATTCTGTTTTGTCGAGGAATGGCTGATTTGTATAGGCCGTGTATTTATGCCTTTATACATGTCTTTCGTTTCTATTCTCTGCGCCGCGTTCGGCCATTGATGCGCACACACTCGCGCCATTATTCAGCCTTAGCAATAATAACAAACCGACAAAAGATGCTGTCACGCTGCGCGCCTTCGTATCATTTTTTTGTTGTTGCTGTTGTTATGTGTACGATGCCATATCCACAGCCGCAAATTGAACCGACCGAGTTGCTTTGAATATGGAATTACATTGACGATGGCGAAGAGAATATCTGATCGACTCTCTATTATCAAATTATCATCATCATCAGACGCACTATTATTTGTATAATGTTGTTAATTTCGCTGGTGGCATTGTTGTCTCTAGCAACTCCAGCGTTTTTTTATTCGAATTGTTCGTGATGCTTTTGGAATTTTATGAATCCACGAGCTATTTAAATATTTGTTTAAACCTTAGGTTTTGTTTTACGTACCAATTCAACAATTCAAACCCAAAAAACGCTTGCAATCAAAAATGCTAATAGATTGCCTCGTTTATCAGCGCGTAAATGATATTCTTCGGCAATTAACACGTCGTTGAAAAGATTTGACGAGCAATTAAGCCGTTGGAGGCGGCGTTCACACATTCGCAACGCTCGCAAACCTCGTAAATCTGCGAACCGCCGCTTTGGGGGGTAAACAAGGGTGATTTGTGGCCACCTGTTGCATCGGCCCCAAAAACAGAGAGTGTTACCACTCCCTCTCGCTCCACTTGACTTCCCGACGACTTCCTCGCGTTCCTTCCAGTCTGGCTGGGACTCCCACGCTCCGGGAAGTGTGCCATCAGCGCTTGTAAGCAGGAGGAGGATGTGATCCGGGGGAATCTCCCACAGGAAGCTTTCCGGAGCTCGCGTCTTACACGAATTTCATTTCCTGCAAAAACAAATCTTATTAGAAGTATCCTTCTAGAATGGAAGTGATATTTTTAAATTCTGCGAGTTCTTTATCATAATTATTTAACTGATTAGATTCTGATTTGACTTCTTGCAAGATTAGTAAATATGATTTAAAGTTATACAGAAATAATTGCTATTGGAGAATTGGAAATTACATTTTTTGCTCATTCAGAATTATGTCTTATGAATTACCTTTAAAGCACTTAATTTTTTGTTCTTGAAAATCCTTCAGAATGATATTATCCTGGCAAATCTTCAACATGAAGCCATCTTGATCTTCCTTCTTATCCTTACTCTTCAATGAATATCACATCCTACAAAATAAACAAAATTAGTATATGATCACATCATGATTGGAAATATTCTAGAAAAAATGCGATGACTTGTGATTTTTTCGTACAATAAAGAATTTTGTTTTGCAAAGCTGCATCAATACAAATACGAATAATACGGCATACAAGTCGTCGCCAGCAGCAAGCGAATTGAAACCACAATAACCGCGGAATTCAAAGAGCAAAGCACTCCTCAGGTCCACACACATTCGCCAATGCGAACGCGGAATAATCGCGCGCGCGCGCGCTCACACAACAATGCCATTTTCAACACGGCTTTTGTTGGAAATTTATTATAATATTAGCGAGGGCTTCTTTAATGCATGCGTATTCATACAATAGTCATTCACTTGCCGCTGCCGCCGTTGCTGCTGCATGGCTGCTTTAGTTACCGACGAGTTGAATATGAATATTATTCAATTCGGCGTGGAATTCAAAAGTGTCTTCGGTGGTTACTTCACAATACGTTCCCCTTTTTCCTGCCTCTTTCCCCCTGTGCTCGCCAAAGATGGCGAGTGAGACAGACGTGATTTTGCAATATATGGACGGCTTTTATGTACAAAATGCGAACACATTCGCAGAGCATAAAGCAACATTCTTTGATTTTGCATTGGGTCTCGCCGTGTTATTTTATGTTCAGACAACAACTCAGACATGAAGAGAGGTATTAATTGTTAATTTTCTTTTCAGTGCTTTGATGACATCTCCCATGAAGCCCGAGCGAAATGAGAGATGTTTTGTTTGGTAAGTTTTGTTCAATTTTGTATTCATTAGTTGCAATGAGTTGGTGCGATTGATTATATGTGATTGTAGTAACACCCACGGTTTTTGCAATTGTCCACTGAATGTTGATTAGTTCAATTGCCTTCTGACATTTCATTATAAACAAGAATTCTTAACAAATACAGTAGGCTGGTTGTTTCTAACAAAATAATTTCTAATCGTTGCCCACTCTGAATGCCAAAAATAATTGAAAAATGAACAATTTCGTTTGCGCAATGTCAGCAATGAAAAGCCCGCTTCAGAGCCAACTAATAAAAACGATAACGATCGGTAATAAAGTATTAAAGGATCCTGGAGGAAGCGTCGATGATAATGACGATTATTGAAGCTGTACGTACGTATATATGTCAATTTCGGTGGATGGAAATTAACACAAATTCCAATTGGTATTTGTCGTCGCTTGTCTCTCATCCTTCCTACCAATTCGCAATAACAATGCGCCCGGTCGGGACCTCCAGAGCTTCAGGGAGCGAGCGCGCGCGGGGCTGCTGCTGGTGGGCCATTCACTGTGTTTGATGGGCTCGGGCATTCTAAAAGCAAGGACAATATAATAGAAATTGCGGTAATATTGGTGTCGGCTGATTGGGCGCTCCGCCAGCTGAATACTGAATACCGAATGCGATTTCGGGGAGGCGGCAGCCACAATGGTGGTCCTGGTGGTGGTGGTTGAGTCCCGGGAGCGGCAGCAGGCATGGAGAGTGCATCGGCAGCATTTAGCCGAGGCGAAAGAGCCCGTGCTACCCTTTCATCACCAAGGAGATATGGATGGCATTGTTTAGCTAAACAATGGGCAACTTTTGTTGTCAATGTGGTGACATGCAAAGAAGTCATTTTCGTCTATATTGTCGAATATGCCCATCCCGAAACGCGGGGCTTGCGTCGACGATGGCGGTCTTGAACTGGGCGCCTTTCAAAAACCACCCGGACTTGATAATGCGATCCTGGAGACCGAAGAGTTGTTGTCGAACATTTTTCAACGTACAAGGACGATCCAGAAATTTCCCGAACAGCTAGAACATCATACAATATGAAAATTTCGTTCCTTGATATGTTTAAACAACTTGCCTTCATGTTCTGTTATTCGGGAAGTTCCCAAACAAACCGCGTATCGACCTGCCATCATCTTGATGCTCAATAGCTTGGAGATCTTTGTTGTGGGCTCCAACTTCTGGAACGCAATAGTGAGTGACGGATGGTGGAACAATGACACTGTCAATGCATACAGAACTTACATCAAATTCGCTTTTTCCACGCAATGAATAGAACTTTTCCATACGATGGCACCAGACATCTTGTCATGTTAAATAAGTTGTCTACATATCATGTCCACGAAAATTCAAGATATCTACAACCAAATAGTTGTTTACTCCATGAACGTTGTAGTCCTTTGTTATTGGGGCTTTTGTTTCGTGTGGAACGAGGAGTGTTCCATGCACTGGACGAAAAAGGGTGCAGCCAAAAAGGCAACATATTTCGGGATTAATCCGCAGACACAGGACAATACATCAGCCCCGTATTTCTTCCTGTCTTCATTTCGTTTTCATTTCGGCTCGTTTCGAAATGTGGCGCCCATTGATATCTGGCTTAATCCACTCGGGCTTTTTGTTCTTCGCATCGGCCATAAATACACATTACGCCGGCACAAGGCGTATTGTCCTCGCGCACGCGGCGCCATCCTGAAAAGAATCCGTTAAATGAATCGCCCCTCATACCAATACGGACATAAACACGCCGAAGCGACTTACGCGGGCGGCCCTCGAGGGGGGTGGCACAATGCAAAAAAGCCTTGCGCGCTCAAATAGCGCATAGATATCCGCAGATCGCATCAGCGCCAGCGATCATAGATTATTTCCTCGGCGCGTTATGCATCGCCGAGATGTTGATACAATTGTCCTTCTTCTTTTCGCCGAATCGCAGCCAACGCTGTCGACAATGCGGGCGCTTTCGGGGGGCGGCTGGGGCTGCTTTCAAGTGAAAGCTTCGAGCACTCGAATCGCTGCTGCTGCTGCATCCTTACAAGCATTGTTCGCGCTTCCATTGTTCATAATCAAATGAAAACCTATCTGTATAGATTCTCGTCTTCGTCCGCAGTCCTCCATCTCCTCCTCGTCGGGCGCGCTTCCTCCGCGGAGGAGTTGTCACCGAGCAGGCAGCAATTGCAGCAGTGAACAAGCGATTTCTAACCTATATCTCCGGCGGTGCACTTCAAGTGCACGCGATTCCATCGTCAGCGATATTCGCAGAAGCTCCTTGCTCGGCGCATCGGCCATTATCTGAAACGCTTTGTGTACATGTGCATAAAGTATAATAATAATACCTACGCCGAATGGTATTGCCGCAGCATTCTCTCCTCGGCGTTGTATTGCGACTATTGAGAGCTGACAATGGCCGCCCCGAATGAATAGAAAAGTTTTTATTGTTTTCCCGCACATCACTCCACCGAGCCCCCCAACACTGCACATCGGACGCGGAAAAAAACTGTTGCCATCGTCCCTCAAGCGGAGACAATGCCGCTAAACATTTCCACACCTCGCACACTGCATTCAGCCCCACAATTCGAACGAAATGAATCAGGATGAATTGCAGTTTGATTTTCAACGAACGTCTATATTTGTTTCACGAACAGACCACCTAGCGCCACCTAGCGGAGAATCTTCCAAGTACAAATTATAAAATATCCTGCTTTTTACACGAATTTCTACGGATTTTCGGATAATACGGTCAAGGACGTAATGCGGAACGGAATTGTAAAGTTTCGCATTGTCCACAGGAGTTTTTCTATTATATTTCTGTCCAAAGACAATCGACACTCGACGTGCTCGTTGTGTATGGTGCCGTAATTGTAGGAGGATGAGGAAAAGAATGGAAAACCTTTCACACAATATGATACAAAGCGCGAAACAAAAGCCAAGAGCACAACGCGGCTGAACAACACGCGCCCGACAATAGAAACAAAAAACTTATTGTTGCTGATGGGCTTGGCTGGTCTAGGAGTCATTATGATTTCGACGGGGAAGACAAAACACGCGGATAACAATACGCCTCTGCTGTATTCGATTCGATACAACCATCAAACCCTCAAAAAAATCCTTTCTTCTCCGAAAATTTTCAAAATTTCAAACAGATGATTACAGACATGGTTCAAGTAGATTAACATAGAGGGCGCTAGGTGTATCAAAATTTGAATTTTGCAAATCGCAAGCAAAAATTTACATGCAAAAGTTGTGATAACAGACACGATAGAGCAACTTGAAAGTACGTAAACAAATATTCGCTCGAATTAAATTCACTGGAGCTCAATGCGGGGTGTAACGACGTGTCCATTCGGTTGTCTGTTTTATTGCGCGTGAAATATGTAATAATCCACCCCGTGGATTGCCGCTCCCAGCAATATATTGTTCTTTTGTGCGCACACGAGCCGCGAATGTATGCGGATTGTCGTAATAGTTTTATGAAAAGGGGGCCCCTGCACGATTTATGCTGATAATGACAACAAAAGAACGCGCGGCGCACACACACGAGGGAAGTCCCGGGCGCATCAATCGGGTTTTGGGGGGGATTAGGGACGGGAATCAATTCATAGTTTTCAATGTGTTTCAATAATGCGCCCGTCCGTGTAACTATAAGGAAAGGAAGAGCCATGATTTATCATCTTGAAGCGGGTTTTCGGGCACAGCATCCATCAGTTGCGACAATTTTAATCAGTTTTGGAATGATTTACACCTGATTTTAAGTTAGGCATTCATTCTGGAGTTAATACTTGATTTAAACTTCTTTTTTTGAAGTTTTGATATGATTTGGGACTGGATTTAGGTCAATTACACATTTATCCTTGGAATTTGTAAAGAACCATTCCCAGGAATTGATAACACGCTTGCGATTATCATATTATATAAATAACAAGAGAAATGTATTTAGGCCTGACATCATATCATATCATTGTAGTATCATCACTAAAAATACTCTTCATTCGCGCTATCTCAGTGACAATAATTAACATCATAAAATTTGTCCAACATTAATATATAAATATGTGAAATGCCGCAGTCTTATTTGCTACTACAGGTATTTTCTCAACGTTTTTTGGTCACAACACATTTTCGCCAACGTTCATTTTTGCACTAAGCTACAACATTGTGACTTGAACAATCAGCCTGAATTACGTCTCCGTTCATATACAACAATCAATCGATCAGAATTGCTAAGTACATTAATTCACATCGCAAGATCGGACAAATTGCAAGCAACGCAACAAAAATAGTTCACAAATCAAAATTACCAGTAGTTTGACGTTAGGTTCTTATCAGTAAAACACATGATTATAATGAAGAGATAAAAAATAAGTAAACAAATATACGATACATTTACAGCCACAACTGAATGTGCATCTATTTATTTGATATTTAAATCTTAGTCAAATATGTTATCTGCATCAGACTGCGATTGTGGCTTAAAGAACAATAAATAGGCTCCCATCGTTTATATTGTTAACATAGTGTGATATTTGGCTATTGCATTGATTGGACTACGAAAAGCAGTTGAGATAAAAATTGAAACATTTTTCAATGATATGCGCTTGTTCGTTTATCGCTACCTTCTCGTGATTGTCGCAATAATTGAGAATTGCAACTGCTACGTCGAAATTTATCAATTTGGCGGCGATTATTGTCGACAAAATTATGCTTCAATGCTTTTAAGTACGACATCTAAACATAAACCGCTCATTCATAATGTTTGCACATTCATTATATCATCATCTAATTTGTTCTCGGCGTTTGTTTAGATAATTAATTGCGTTCTGCCGTCAACAAATGACAATCAATGATTGAACTATATATTGATAAGATAAACATTCTCTACGATAGTTGCACATAAATTCGTAACTGGTGGTATTATGTAATCTTATACGTTTTCTTGTTTCTCGTTTTTGTCGTGTTTTCGATTTGATTATGGCTAAGGCACATTATTTTGCTCATGACATTTACAATTCTTGAATTCGGGTGAAGCTAATAATGCATGACAAGTGTACAAAATTCTTAAATTATACAAATTAAAAAAAAAACAAAATAAAAACAACGAGTTATCACAAATAATTAATCACAAATAAAACAAAGCACACCCCTAATATAACGATTTGTTGTTGCGTTTCCAGCACATGTATACATTCAAATTGAATAATTACGATGATAGTAACGATTTAAAATGGAAAACTACAATTAATTGTGTTCATGTTCTCTTTGCATCTGCGTTAAGCTATTCTAACGAATGTGAATCATCTTCCTCTTTCGCAATAATCGTAATAAAAGTAATAGGTAACTAAATATCTCCATTTGGAGACGAGAAACACGACGTAATTCGTATCTGTATAAATAAGTCAATCAATTACAGCATTTCGACTAATTGTTGCACATCAATCGATAAAATTCATTCAAGTCATTAAAATTCAGCTCTGCGCACTGTAACGAACGCTTGGCGCGCATATTAAACGTAATTAATAATAGTCAACTTGATGTGCAGAATTGTACTAAAAAAGACAGACAAACTTAATAGTCAGCACAGCGAACCAATTGCTTTGGCCAGCCATTAACACTCAAATACACTCTAATAACTCTATGAACAGTAATAATAATAATAATTGTAATAGTAAGTAACATGATGGATTTGGCAAATGTCTCCCTAATTAATCCTAGACTTTAATTAAATTAGTACTCTCAAATCAGTTCAATATTTTGTAAAAATATCTATCACCCCAAGTAAAACATGTTAGGCTACTGTGTTAGTTGCATCGCAATCAAAATTTTGCTGAATGTCTTCGTAATTGAGATTACACATACATAAGTTGATCAAAAATACTTTTGCATTGAGAAAAAATGTTCCATCTGAGCTTGAATGAAGAAGTCGTGGTTTTAAATATTGTTCCCCTCCCGCGAACCAGGCCCCATGTAAATTTTGTGATATCATCGATTGATTCGTATAAAATTAAGCTATCTGTATATCATAAATAATTAATTGTCAGGAAAATGCCGACGACTAGTGTTGTCACATCAAACTACGAACCGTGTGATTCAATAAGAAATCTTGTGTCCATTGCCTTTGGAAGTGAAATCTTTATCATCATTAATTGATAGCTAGCTTCTACGTTTTGAATTCATGGACAACTAAGAATATCTCTAATTACTAGACTAAGATTGATGCCAATCTCGGGTTACTATTGGCAATGTTCTTCCTCTTCGCTCATTGTATTCAAAATGTACGCTCGTTAGCAAAGTCGTCATAATCAGTTAAGTTATTGTTATTATATCATTAATAATAATTAAAAAAATATTGCCTCTTATCACAAATTGTAATATTATGTAAAAGATCTGTCTGTTTTCTTCTTTCTTTCTTGCTTTCATTTTGCGTTTGCGTCATTTTCCCCGTGGTTAAAATGATAGATTTGGTTTACTGATGGTTTGGACGGCGCAATTTTCTTCCGGATGAGTGGAACGAAAAGAGCGCGCGCGAGTCGGCCGAATAAAAGTCTGCAGCGGTTTTCGTTTTCAGTGATTTCGATTTGTTTACGTTGTTCGCGGTGCGCGCACGTGCGCCTAGAAGTAGATCGTCTCCGTGAAGGCGCAGTCGGGGCACACTTGCTTCAGGTGCGAGGGCGGATACCCACCTTGCAGGCGCGAATACTGAGATCGGTTTTCGAAGTAGAACGGACGAATATCGTCCGGCAAGTACGTGGTCGTGTAGCGCCAGCCGGTGGCGATGTTGGCGTAGAGGTCGAGTAAATTGCGCCCCTCGTACATGATCTCCAGCTTTGGAGGTGGCGGTGGTGGTGGCGCCACAACGACCCCTTCGTCCTGGAGCTCGGTCTCCGTCGTCGGTTCGTCTTCAGTTTTCATTTCATGCTCCACGTCAACGCCGGACTCTTCCTCCAGGTCTTCCTGCTTCTCGGGCGTCACCAGCTCGGTGATGCTGGCCTTCTCGGCCTCGGCGGCGATGTGTTCCGGTACCGGCGTCATGGCGTCATCCTAAAACCAAAACAAACACGTGAGCATCTCCATGCGAAAAAGCTGGAATGAGGACGTACGCTCTTGCCGCCATCCTCGACGGAGACGATGCCGTCCAAGGAGGCGAGTTCGCCGCTGGCGAGCAGATGAATGGCCGAGTCGGGCGACATCGACGAGATGCCGCTCTCCAGCGAGTAGTACGAGGAGCCTCCCGAGGACGCCAACGACAGCGTGCTCGCGCTCTTCGGAAAGAGGATGGCACCCTGCATGTAGATGTCCTTGAGGCCGTCGTTCCACTGGTCGGGTTCCAAGCCTGAGAGGGCCATCGCCACCGTTATGGTCATCTTACGCGCCCGTTGCACGCGCTGCGCCGGCCGCCTCGTCACCGCCCACGAAGGAGCTCCACCAGGTGCGCAATCGTACGCTACGGGCCGAAAAGAAGAGATTAGTTTTTGAACTGCATTTCGCGGCACGTGGCGACACCTAACGGCGGCTGCTCGGACCCCCTCAGCCGCCATTTGCTGCATCGCCAACCAGCTGATAGAAATTCGAACGCGAACATTATTCATGCGTAGCGCGCGTCTTATCAAACGCGATCTGCGGCGGCGATCACGAGTTGGTAATCGTCTTGTTTGCGTTGTTGCAAACCCAGCAACATATGGAACCATTTCCCGCCTGCATTTTGATGCCCCACAAAGCCCTAACCCACCTTGGGGTAGGTCTGTAACAGGGAGGCCCCGTTTCAACCGGCTTCTGGATTACGTACCTTTTATGCAAATCAGTTTCTGGTTATTCCATACCTCCAGCCATTAGCTTATCGCTTCCGTATGCAAATGGCGTCTCCGAAACGAACGACAAACGGCATTTGCAAATCAACAGGCAGCAGTCAGTTGTTTATTTGGCTTGTAAACAATCTTGGAAAGCGTCATTCGGACGAATTGAACACGGCCAGCGCCATTTTCATACGAAAATCGGTAAATTTGCAGCGTAATCGTGCACGAATCTAGGTTGGCAGGCGACTTGTTTGTTGTTTGTTTGGTCATTTCTCTACCGCACGGCGCGTCCGCGGGGCAATCTCTGTATTTAGACCGCAAATGCGTGCAGGCCCCGTTCGATGTGTGCGCCGTGTTACGTTAATTACGGTACTTTCTAACATATAAATGCAAAAGGCGACGTCGCCGATTGTGTCTGTCGCACGGATGGAAAGGCACGGCACACGATGCGACGTAATAGAATTCGGCCAGCATTTGCAATTCGGCATTTTCGCACAGCATGTGCAGCAGACGTCTCCTCGTTCGTTATCACCGTGTTTTGGCCAGCAACGAGCGTGTTGTTGCTCCGGCAACAAAACAACACCGAACACGCACTAAAACACACCGCATTTTGCTAGAAATCTGAGAGGCTACTTACGATTGTTTTGAGCTCCTGATGCCACCACAAACACGACACCCGCACGTTTTGCAAGCGGTACAGCTTCGACGACGACGTCGACGGCGTCTCAGAGGCGAACAATTGAACACGCAGCGGCTGCGAACGGCATACGGGGGCAGCTGCCGTTGACTCTTTGGAGGGAACTGCGTCGTAAAGCCCAGAAGGTGCGATTGTGTCGCGTGTGGTCTTGTTTGGGGCACGTTCGTGCGCACGACTCGTTCAGCTGACTGACGAGGAGCGCAGATACCAGCACAAAGAGAGGATGCCTCGACTCGGCTCGGGCCAGCGTTGCCAATCCGTGTACGACGCTTGCGATTATTCCCTGATTACATTTGATTCCGCACACCACCGACGAAATGACTCGCAAAGCGTTTGCAAAGGCAACTGATCGGCAATTACGGCCGGTGCGATTTCCGTTGACAAAATGGCGTTACTTGCTTGGTTATGCGTTCTGACAACGTCGTTGTGGCAAGCAACACGTGTGTCGCCTTGAAAATAAACACCAACACTACTGATGCACGAGTATCAATGATTAGCATTGCTAATCGGCGTTTAATTAACGTATATTATTTTGAGAACGTTTGCCTTGTTGTATGAGATAACTGTGTGGGATATTGATTGGTATCTTTCCGTTGAACTTGTTGCCAGCGTCATCCACGAGAGGTCGCTACCCAGTCCATGCAGATAAAGTCACTAGATACTATAAGTACCGCAATCGTCAGCCATTTTGGGGCAAAATCATGGCGCGAAATTTAAATTTGACATGTATTTCATACTTCAATTGCCGCCATTTTGGGGCAAAATTAACATATCTCTCTCTAATTTTAGCCTAGGGATTGCGTTACTTATAGTATCTAGTGACATTACATGCAGAAATTTATTCACAAATCCAAAAATCTTTAATTTTCAATAAATAATACATTTATTTAATAGACATTTGATAAATATATATAAATTAATAGTCAAACCCGATTTTTATTCAAGGATTTCAAGAATATTTGAAGATTTCAGTAGCCGGGTTTTCCACCAGCGTCTGGTTGGATCGTAACGATTACCGACTAGCTACTCATTTAGCGCTGCGAAGCCTAGAGGTGGCGCTAGCGGTATCATTTACGTAATGTCACTAGATACTATAAGTAACGCAATCCCTAAGCTAAAATTAGAGAGAGATATGTTAATTTTGCCCCAAAATGGCGGCAGTTGAAGTATGAAATACATGTCAAATTTAAATTTCGCGCCATGATTTTGCCCCAAAATGGCTGACGATTGCGGTACTTATAGTATCTAGTGACTTTACATTTACGATGAAATATCTGACATTTCGTGAAATGACATTTCTCTGTTGTTACATTACAAAACAAATGGATTTTTTGGATTAAACGATATGATATGAATTGTTATTCTATGAAATGTATGGTTTTGCATTGAAAACATGCAATTTTAGGATTCATTCGCATGTCTTGGCTGGTTATACGCCATTGGCGTGTTTGCAGGCAGCTAGCTTGGCGTATATTTTGCTGGGGCCTCCGTATTTCACGTGATAATTGCATACTCGAGCGTGTTGGTTGAACGGCCTGGAATACACGCATACATCTTGCAATTCCCAGCCAGCCTGTACCCAACACCATGTACCGTACACGTTCTGTACGATGGTAATGGTGGCGGTGGTAGATGGGGCCCGTGTGGAGCAGTCTTGCGCTGATTAATGTACCCCGGGCCGGGAGCGGCGGCGCTTTGTTTAGACAAATGAACGTGTCTACACGCTGCAGCGCGAGGGACCTCTATACCCCTTTTAATAGCTAATGACTCTTTGATTTACGACCTCGATGGAATAAAAAATTCAGCGCTGCTGCTGCTGGGAAGGCATACACAGCTCGGGACCAACATTGAACTCGGGAACTCGGCGTGCAAACGAGTACGAAACGTGTATAAAACATAAGAGCGAAGCAATTTCGTGTAGAACAGGAAATTTCAAATTCTCGCCGGTTGAAAATGCCCGCAGTCATGAACGAACAGCGAATGAATTAATTTCAATTTGGGTTTTAAAACGTCAGAGAATTAAAAGGTTCATTTCAACCATAATAAAAACTGAAAACATTAAAAATCCATTATTCACTATCCCGTTCATCTTATACATCATCTGCAATTCATTTTAATTTTATTTTTTGCAAATAAAAATATAATCCAAAAATCATTGGCAACGGGTATACATTCCAATAAGATTTGTAGAAATAGTATACCGACGCCGTTATGTCGGTAATGCAGCGAGCCTGGTTTACCCGCCGTTGCCATGGTGACGGTCGAAATCAACAAGCATCACGGCGTCACCTCCCGCCGAACTCGCTTCACTTGCAGCGTCATTCCCATTAGGTGTGCATTCTTCGACGATGTTCCTGGTTTTGCTGTGGTGTCCTCTTGAAGATGTGGTGATTTCCGGTGATAGTAGTGTAATGGTAATTATGATTTCGTATTCTTCGTACACCGCCAACAAAACGCATCATTCATCTGCATACACGGCCTGCGCGTACCTTGCGACACACATACACACGATTTCGTGCGCACACACGCGCACCAAATGCCGTCGCTACATGCGGCTGGACGCTATCCCGAAGGAACACGGTGTGACTGTCGGGAAGAGCATCGCAGTCGTGCAATAACTCTCGCGTTTGAGCTTGCACGCGATGCTGAATTGTAGTAGCCCGTACAAATGGGGGCTCGCTGCTCATTGCTCGACACACTGCGCTGCAAAATGCAGAGCAATGCTGGGCGCTCTGCATATATCCACACGCGAATTTATTACGGCGTTGATTGTTGTTAGTCGAGGGTGGAAATTGCCTGTAATGAATATCAAAGCAATGCGATGATGATGATGATGATGATGGGCTGCACACACTACATGTATAGCGTATATGGGTGTATATCATGGGGATGTACAAGTTGTGTGTGTGTGTGTAGCGTTCCCGAAAAACGTTCATATACAGGGTGTAGCATTGCAAATACATTTCGAGGTTCTGTAGGGTTTCATATGGGGTTATAGTTTCATATTCGCAATATTCGTTGTGTAACATTTGCAAGCGATGACTAGAAACATGATTTTTTTGTGAGATTTTGGAGTTACAAAATGTTTTTATTGTAACCACGATTTCTGGCGTTTCCTTAGGGATAATATGGGGTTATAATATGTCATTTTAAAGGGCTTTTCATCAGCAACAACGTAGTCCTGTTTTTGGTCCTCTATTCCACAGGGTGTTGCCATAAATTGCCAATTTATTTTTTGTATGCAATTTCAATTTCCTGATTTTAACCGGGATTTCTGGGTTATCCTTAGGGACAATGTAGGGTTCCAATATGTCATTTTAAAGGGCTTTTCATAAGCTATAACCTAGTCCTATTTCTCCCGCTTAGATCAACAGGGTGTTGCAGATAAATTGCAATTTATATTTTTTTCGTTTAAATTGAATTTTTCGAGTTTTATCGGGATTTCTTGGGTTTCCTTAGGGATAATTACGGGTTGTAATATATCATTTTAAAGAGCTTTTCATCAGATACAACGTAGTCCTGCTTTTGGGCTCCTGAATCAACAGGGTGTTTCGTGAAATTGGCAATTTATTTTTTATATGCAATTTCAATTCCCTAATTTTAACCGGGATTTCTGGGAGATCCTTAGGGATAATATAGGGTTCCAATATGTCATTTTAAAGAGCGTTTTATCAGCTATGACGTAGTCCTGTTTTTGGCTCTTTGATCAACAGGGTGTTTCAAGAAATTGGCAATTTATTATTTATGTACAATTTCAATTTCCTGATTTTAACCGGGATTTCTGGGATATCCTTAGGGATAATGTAGGGTCCTAATATGTCATTTGAAAGAATATTTCATCAGCTACAACGTAGTCCTGTTTTTGGTTCCTTAATTAACAGGGTGTTTCAAAAAATATGCAATTTATCTTTTATGTGCAATTTCAATTTCCCAATTTTAACTGGGATTTCTGGAATATCATTAGGGATAATATAGGGTTCTAATATGTCATTTTAAAGAGATTTTCGTCAGCTACAACGTAGCCCTATTTCTAGCTCTAAAATATACAGGATGTTGCAAGAAATTCATACATTATTTTTTCATTTCTAAATTACAAATTTCTTTATTATGACCAGGATTTTTAGAATTTCCTTAGGGATAATGAGGTGTTGTAATATGTCATTTTAAAGAACATTTCTATAGCTTTTGCATAGCCTTTCTTGAGCTATAAATCTACTGGGTGTAACGAGAAAATTACAATTTAATATTTCATTTATAACTTATAAAATTGTTGGTTTAAATTTGAATTATTGATCTTCAATTCCTTCCTATTTCTTGCTCCGTTAATTAAATCTGAATCAGTGGTATAATTGAAAATCTGTAACTATCATTATCACCTCAAATGGTAGAAATCTTCTTGTGGGCCATTTGAAATCATACAACTTGCACATTTCTCTCGATAATATTAAACTGATGAATGCGCACTATTATCATTCTTATTATTATCACTGGAAGGACCCATGGATATCATCTATCATTCGACATGATGCGATCATGAGGATATGAATTTAGTAGCGTGCTAATGCCATGGCTGAACAACTACACACTCAACCACCGAATTAGTGGATGCGAGCCATGTCCGTGTGGCTGTGTGCACATCGTGGCATGTCAAATTGCGATTAGCAACGGTGTGCCGCATTTGTAGAGACCCCTCTCACTCGACAAGCCCGCGTACTCTTGTATACAAGGCATCATCGAAGCCGCCTCATCAACTTTACCAGATCCATGCACCTCTTGCATGCATGCATAGAGCTACACATTGCAACGGCAACCGGCGGTCACGAGAACGCAATGTTTATTCCGCATTAGTTGCCCCAACGAGCCCCACCACGAAAGCGAACAAACACTCTGACGCCGCTGCCGACGGCGACGACGACGAGAGAGGTGTTGATGATATAAATAATAAATAATCGAATTAAACGCGCGCCGCGCATGAATTAATGCAGCTCGTCACGCACATTACGCATCTGTTTACACGTACTTGAGGGTTTTGGACACGACATGTTACAATCACGTTGTAATTCAATAAGGAAATTACATTTGGTATTTGTGAGAAGCCAAATTTGCAAATTCGGATATTTCTGATTTCCCCACAGACCATAACCAATGTTAATTTTTCGTCAAAATATGCTAAATGCCCTTTGAATCATAAAAATCGGTCTAGAAGTTTCGGAGATATGAAAATTTTTGAAAACTCGAGCGATTTTAAGAATTTCATAGTTTTTTTCGCTACCAACTTTTTTCAAATTTTTTCTTTTAATGTATTTTCTGTTCTCCCAATGACCAAAAGGGCACTATCCTATACATTTTTGCAAAATGCCCATCTGGATCTACCACTTCACCCATAGTATACTTCTTTTTTTCTTGGCTCATTTGCGATTTATGTAGAAAATGTTGTTCTTGCACGATTTCGAAGAAATTTCTCCATCTCCAATTCGGCACCAATTTACTGGTCTCCTTACCACATCCGCCCCCGCATCGTTTCTATGGGGTAGTAGTGCTGCAGGTCATGAACTTAACAATCAATGATATGTTAACAATAGTCGTTACGTCATCCCATCGTAAACATATTTGCATAGCTGGGGCAGCAGACATCCTGAACGACTACGACTACTACCTACTATGCTGGCGGCGGCTGCAGCGGCAATTTCTCTTTCTACGGAGCAACACATCTCGTTTCCACGCCTCAACCCCCGAGGGGGCGGTGGCGGCCGGTGACGGCGGCAGCGCGGGGTGGGATGAAATTTTCATCATCGACTCGACGACGACGCCGCCGCCGTAGTAGTGCCGCCACCTCGCCAGCGGATTTGCAGCTGACGCGCGTGTATAGGTAGCATCCGGCGGCCTTTTGTTCGCTGCCACTGGATCGTTACGACGCGTGCGCAGAGTGGCGGCGGTGGCGGCGGCGGCGATGGCAACGGCCAAATTCTAGTATCGCTGCCTCCGGCTGCGTCCGCGGATAGATTCGCATTCGACGCGCTTCAATGTTTCCACACCGGCGCGCACACACCGCGTGCAAGCCTTATCCAATGGCGGCGGCGGCGGCAACCACCCCCCTCATACTCACCTCTCTCCGCCTCAACTCCAAAAGAGCCCCAGCAGTGTCACTATTAACACTAGTACTTTTTTTTTGTTGTTGAATGATTGGGGGCGGCAATTCCACTCCGATATTGATTCCTATTGATCGTCAACTGTTGCTGTTGTTATTATTATTTGGCATTGAATTTGCACTAGGAGTCATTGACTCATTGAGGACCATCTCTTCATGGTTACCGCCACCCGAAGAGTTCCCATTCAATTGATGCACTTGAATTCGGAATTCGGTTCCTATTGTTATGTTGATCCAGACAATTCCTATCGATTTCTCGCAAAGTTCTGGGTGATCGATATTTTCTGTGGGGGCGCTTTTTTCATGGGTCCTCTAAATTAACCAATAATCCAGCTCCGGGGAAGCTGGCTGGAAACATTGGTTGCTAACCGGCGACAGTGCCCGAATGGTTCCGGGCAGCGCCCGCCGTTTTGCCATATTGATTTTGCTGGCGCGGGGGCGGCCGAGGTGGCGGCATCGTCGCCGGCGGAGGTAGCAAGCCAACCACACTCTCACTTCACTCCGACTGCTACAGCTGTACCAGCCCCGAAAACACTTTGCTCCTTGTTTCTGCCAACGCCGAACATGACGATGCGAAAAATTGTTTCCGCCACCTTCTTCGTCGCCATTCGTTGCGAGTTGCGGACAAAAGCCCCCAAAAGACCAGGTGCTTCTCGGGCGAACGCGGGTGTGTTGCTCGGGAGACATTTCGCAGTGATTGACGACCCCCGTGGTCCTGCATGGGGCCCAGGTGTGCCAAGCACCTACCTACCTGAAACCTTCTCCTGGGGGACAAAGCAGCCCGTGCCAAACCATGCCCCATGGGGTTGTCACCCTATTTTCCTCGGAAGGTCACACCTAAAGGAACGCATCCAATGACAACCCAGGCGATATTTTATGTCGAGTCAATGAATTTGCGAAAAACGCATAACCTCAGAAATCCAACAAATGACAGGCAATAACAATCACCAAGGAGACGGACGATAAAATACCGAAATGCGATTAAATTAGATTTATAACGTCGTCAAATGATTTTTGAATGGTCGCCTTCTTCAGCGGCAATTCTCCTCCCTTGGGTCCTTGCTGGGGATCTGCCTTCCTGGAACAAAATTCATTAATTTCTTGGTGTCTAAAATTAAATGTTTCCTTGCTTTGCGAAGAGGGGGGAATCATCACACGCGTATTTATTAACAAAGATTAATTAAAAGAGTGACATTTGCAGAAAGGTCAGACCCAATAAGAAGGGTCCTCTTTGCCCCACCAACACCAGGGACGTTGCACGGGTTTTTAAGAGTGCATACGACCCTAGAGAAATTTCAAGGGGTCAAAGTTACCACAAATATCACCTTTAATATCAGACTCCCACAAAGTTCCCTCTATCCCGGTCCATTCCACATGGAACCACGTGAAGCCCATACAAAACGGAAAGGACATCCATTACTGGTATTACTTACTACCGGTCAGTGACCGTAGGAAAATTTTGGATTTCAATTTCCCCCCAAAAAATCAGTAGTCATTTTAATTAAATAATTAACTCCTGCATTCGATCATTGATTTTGTTATGGCATCGATGGCAAAAAACATTTCTCATCTCAAAACCAGAGGACGTGAAGTCTTCAGGTGACATTGGAATGAATGGACCGCTTCCCCATTCATCGAACCGGGTCCCTCGATTGGATGCTTGTACATATATTTTATGTGCTGACATTCTTCGTCCGCTTCTTTTTTCGTTTCGCTTTTCCTTTTTTTTGCTTGCTGCCTCCACGTTCGTTTTCTTCTTTGCGCGCTCGGTACTTTTGGGCCAATTCTTCACCGGAGCTGAGGTGTTCGCTCCAGTGTGCGTGGAGGAAGTGACGTAGGGGGTCATCAGTCACGGTGACACCTGGAGAATGCGACGACTTCCACGAATTCGCAGCCGTTTGAGAGTGAGGAAAATTTCGCTTCGTTCAGCATGCCAAAAACTCACTAAAGCAAAAGAATTTTCTTGCAAATTGCTTTGTTTTCAATTTCGCAACTCTAAAACAAACATTTTGTTTACCACTCTAACGTGAATTTGTATATGTCAGCAGTGTTTCATCTCGGAAACGCTTACTTTGGGAAAATAAGGGGAATAAAGAGGAATGAATTTAATACGTGGAAGCATTACATACGGCTCATGCACTTTTATTACATAATTTCTAGACGATAAAACAATTATTAACGCCAATATGCGTTCCGACGCTCTCCTGCGTCTGCTTTTTCCCCATCGTCCTGCTATTAGCACGCAACCGGGAGCGGCAACAACTCCCGAAGTGTATGTTGATGATCATGACGCTAATGCGATTTCAGCGGGAATCGCAACGGGAGCAGCAGGAACTGCAGACAGCAGAGTGTGTTGTATATGATCTATGCGCTTAATCATTTTTAGATTTCTTGCTTAATTTAATACGCTTTTATTGCATATTTACTTTCGCTTACTTCCAGCCATTAATTTGCTAATTTATTAATTTTCGTTTTCGTTTCCTTTCCTTCCAGGTGATTCTTCCAGAGTGCATCGAGGGATTGAGGTTCTTCTAATTGATCGACAATGATATAAGGTTAGTACATCTATTTTTTTACAACATTTTTGATTTTGTTGGGATTTTGGCTGCATATACTCGTTAGTCGAATGCAGTGTTGCCGCACTGCCGGGAATAGGGAATGACGGCAAAGGTGCATCAGTTACAGCGCCTAATTGGACCCTCCAGCGCTTCCTCCTCGTCGTATACGAACGAACGAGTTGAGTTGCTTTTCGTTTGAGCCTTTGAGCCACGCGTACGAAACCAAACATCCCTCGACTCTGCGACAAGAAGCATGTCATCCAATTCATGCATGGGCATGTAAGTGCTTATGCTTTGACACATCACATCACACACATATGGGTGTTGGTTGGGGGTGTTTGCAACCTTCACATCTTGCGCATAATGGTGGCAAGCGTCAAGGCGACAAATTAAATTAAAATGTTACCAGTATCGTTGCTGAAGTAGTGCCGGATGGCGGCGGTTCTAGTGCAGTCACACCTTCAACTTTCAACTTTTCCGTGCCTGCGTTTTCCAACTTTCAAGTATCCTCCTACAACAGCCGCATGTGGATGCTCGGCTGGTTGCATGGCGCTGCCAGCAGCCATCCTGGATGATGGGACTCTTCATTTAGACGAAGTGCTGTCGCTTCATTCCCGTGCATTTCCCGGACGCCTTGTGCACAAAGCGTCGAGGTGTTTGTTTTTTGGTCGTTAGGAAAATTTTAATTAATCCACATGCTGCTGATGCTTTAATTATTTGGAATGGCGGCTCGAGTCCCGTATGATTTACTTCCAAAGGTCACAAGTCTAGATAGATGATCGTACAAAATTTATCTCTGAAGTATCTCCATCAATTGTTTCTTGTAATTTTCTAGAAGTTTCTGGAAAATCCATTGTGAATTTCCCAGATTTCTGGGAATGGTTTATTTGTTGAGTTTTTGTAAATCTTTTCAAGGCAGTAAATTTATTTCTGGGTTGGAATTGCTGCACAATTGGTGCAATAGTGGATAAAGTGGTTGAGCATCTCCCAAGGAGTCCTTTCCATCCATGGGGAGCTCCCTAATATAAACATATCGCTCTCTCTGCGTCTTTAGTTGGCACGAACACTAAATCCAGTACGGAAGACATTTTGTACGCAAAGTCGCGTAGGGAGAGGAAGCATCTTCTTCGTTCGTTCCCTTAAACCCCAGTTGGGAGATGAATTGCTCTGAGTCTTCCAACAGGAAGTCGATGCTAAGACAAAGTACCAGATAGGGCACAGAAGCTAGTGCTATATGGGTTGGAGTTTCGTCCTTGGTTCGGTTACTAAAGACGACAAAAGACGTTCTAAATGGACAAATAAAGACATCAATGACAGGAAGTCAATTTTTTGGGCGGGAAATTTATTTTAATGATGGTAAACTGCCTTTTTTTCTGACTCTTTTTTTGGATTCATGTTCATTTATAGTTTTAAAAGATCTCATTCATTTTTTCCTTTATTTGGAGTACTTTTGAAATATGTCATTTTTGGTAGAAGCTTGGTGACAACAATTTTTGGAGTTTTTTAGAAACCCACATGACCATTAGATCCAATCAAGAATGATAACTAATCGGCAATCAAGCACACAATCTCAATCCGCTTGTTTACAACTTAACAGCGCATAAATAAGAATTGAAAATGGCCGAATCGACGCGAGCGACACACACAGCTGAGATAAATAAATAAATAAACATGATGATTGTTTATTGGGCCGCGGTGACAATTGGCCGCTTTCGCTGCCTCTGCGTGGCATAATGATCGGCGATAATCCGATGTAATGATGATTTCCGTTGAAAGCACAATAGGTCGATAAATAACCGACTTAAGAGAGATATTGTTGCTGCATGCTCAAGCAGGAGGCTCCATGCAAAGTGCTAAATACTTCTCTGAACGAATAGTGTGGGTGTATTGATGATGGGTTGGTGGAGGGGGGATAGATGGGGATACACATGGGTGCATACTTTATTTTTGGAATTTTCTATTAACTCGTGCGATGCACGTCCTCGGTTCGACTCAATCAACGACACGTGCACACGGATTTTCTCCAGCCAGCGTTCCGAAATTGATTGCGACCGCATGGCACGTGACCCTAACGCCCTCTCGTTTTAAAATTACTATCAGCATCTCGGAGAGATGGACGACGACGACGACGACGACGACGAAGTCATTTACAATTTAAATCTCGATGTTGATTCCATCGGGAACTTTAACCCCTTGATTCTCGTTTCAACCTCTGTCAGTTTTTCTGTTTGCTCGCTGATCTTTTATCGATTAATCCAATCTGTTAATCTCACTGCACGTGTTCTACAACAAAGCGATTTATTCTTAGAGGGGTTTTCTGGAAACAAACTTCGTTTACTATTCCAAGTGAAAAAAGGTTACTAAAACGCCAGGTTTAGTTAGCCCCAAATTGGGCAAGAGTGGTCCAAATGATGTTCGAGATGTCCCTTGAGGTATATTTTAAGACCAGGTTACTTACCGTACCCCGGGGGTACGGGGGGATACTTTCCTTGACTTAGCTTTCCAAAATGTGTATTTCCGGGAAACAAAAACGAAAATTAAGATTTAAGTCATCTTAAACTTGTTTGTTGGCTAGAACTCGGCCTTGGGTTAATATCCCAAAGTTTGCACCGCCACCCAAAAGTTGGCCGAAGTTATCCCAGCGCTGTAATTATTCAAGTGCCGCCGCCAGCGCCGCCAGAGCCTTGTGTCTTTAGCTGGGCAGTTGCTGCATGCACATTACCGGCTGAATGTTTGTACAAAAGCCGCCGCCTCCCACGCACACCACCATCATCATCAAGCAGGAAGTGCGAGCCAAAGCTGTGTTGAGTGGCGGCGGCGGCTCTTTTCGCGTGCGCTTTTGGGCCGCACCAAGTTTGGTCCTTCGACCTCTTCCTACGGGAAGCGCAAAGCGCGGGGGCTTGAAGGGAGTCGAGCATCTTACTGCGCCAACTTTTCCCATTAATTACCGCGCCGCTTGAAATACAACATGCCGCCATCCCCCCGCCACTCTTCGCGGGGCTTACAACATGGCGAAAACTAATTTCGCTAATTTTTTGCTTCCCCTCCTCGGGCGCAAGCCGGCCCCGAATGGGACAACCTCGGCTAATTTTTCAACAAAAACTTCTCGTTAAGTTTCCTTATTAATTACGCCACTAAAATCTGCAGGGTTGAGGTACCTAAGGTGCAAAGAGTGACAAATTTACGTATGCAAAGTTTTTCTCGTCCTGACGTCCGTCCCCTTGGAGAAAATCCAAGGGCTGAGAAATTGCAACGGATTTTATATGCCATTATCCTTTTAAATAGAGACATTCATTTTGCCCCGCGGGTGCAACCGGGATTGGGGAGGGTTGTGAGGGTTTTCAAGTGGCTGGCACACTGCTTCTTGAAGTGGTTGATGGCTAGAAGGGCGGTGTGTAGGTAGGTGTGCAGAGAGTGTAGGTGGCTCACTTATTCCATATGTAGATTTATTTTCGACGCGCTACGGAAACGCTCAAAACATTGATGGAACATCAAGATTACTCACGGTTGCGCTACACGTGGGCCATTGTTGAGCGCCGCCCAAGAAGACGAGGCGGCCGGGAGGCTATCAACCGTTTCAATCTTGATATCTACATTATTAATACGCCATTGTGTGCCCTCCTTCCACGTTTCACGACCTTCTTCCATGGCTGGGAATAATTGTCTCACTTATGGGATTTTAAATTGAAATTTTGATCCATATTCTTCTAGAACCTTCTAGGAACCTTCTAGATCCTTCTAGAACATTCTAGAACATTTGATAGTGTACCCCTATAGAAACAACAAATTTTGATACACATCTTTCTAGAACCTTCTAGGAACCTTCTGGATCCTTCTAGAACATTCGATAGTGTATCCCTATAGAAGCAACAAATTTTGATCCATGTCCTTCTGAATCTTTCTAGAGCCTTCTAGGAACCCTTTGGATCCTTCTAGAACATTCTAGAACATTTAATAGTGTGCCCCTTTCTAGAAACCTTCTAGACCCTTCTAGAACATTAGAGAACATTCGATAGTGTGCCCCTATAGAATCAACAAATTTTGATCCATAACCTTCTAGATCCTTCTAGAAACCTTCTAGAACATTCTAGAACATTCGATGCTCATACCCCCTATAGAAGCAACAAAATTGGCAACATATGTCCTTGCAACGTCATCCAATTGTCGTCATTAGATTTCCTCCGGAAGTGGATTAGCTTAGATAATGAATTGTTGGTGCGTGCGCCTCGCAATTTGATTAAGCCAACTTGAAGGGCGGCCAGCAAATCCTCGCACCATGCTCTTCTATTTATTTCCATCAACTAAACACTACTCGAAAGTAGTAGGCGTAGGTGAAATGTGTTTTTCGATTCAATTATCGAACGCCGTTCGGAATTTTAACTTGAAACTCGAAGGGGGAAATCCGAACTGACCCCCTCGGCGCTCCACCATCACCACAGGCTGAAAGCCCGATCGGGGGCGGATAGGAAAAAAGGAGCACTTTTCGATAAGACATTCCCGACGCTTCCAGCAAGTCAACTAGGTTACTCTCGAAGACTAACATCCTGAAAGAGACGTAAGTGGGTTGCATTGAGGGTAGTGCGCCACTTAACGACTAGGTGCCCTATGATTAGTTTAAAGTACCCTTTTATCCTGGGGAATTCAGAAAGGTTCTTCCTGATTTGGAAAATTAAAATTTTGATACTAAAAATTCTGAGTGAATTTTATCAGTTAATAATAGATGTGTGAGGTTAGAACAGTAAATTGAAGTTGAATGAATGATCCAAGATGGTCCAAGAATGGTCGAAAAAACGAAAAACAAATAATAACAAAGTGTGAGAAAAGTGGCAAATGCCTTCCGTCTTCCATCGTCTTCTTCGAGGCAGCCACTATTAATTCTGCCCGTATGCGAACTTGGCAATATTTACTCTCCAACGGGAGTCCTTCTCCATCGCTTGCATCGCCCTCCTCGGGGAAGAGGAAGAAGGAGTCCTTCACTTCCTCGTCCCACTCGACTTGCTCCGTATTGAAAAATGATTTTCCATTTTCCATTTAGCGAAAACTTTGGTATGGGCGCGCTCCGAAATCCATTAGGGCCTGAAATCGGCCCCCCGGATGCGATGTGAAACTAACCAGCCCCCCAGACGCACAAGGCGACTTCAATCGCTCTCCTCGTATGCCCAAACAACTTCTTTGTGCGTCCTGCTCCTCTGGCTGCTGTGGCTGGAGATGCTGTAACCACAATGTTGGCCATGGTGGGTTTTAGATATTTTAAATCCACCCTCTTGGACGCGAATATAACAGTAGAAGACACTTAAAACCCATTTTTAATATGGGCCAAATTTGATACTTCTATTTGGAAGATAAACAATCCTCTGTTTGTTATCAAATCATGTTACTTGATATTAAATCTTCCGGAAGATGGGACAACATTTTCTGATAAATATTTGTTGATTGAGGGAACTTTCTGGATAATTTGATAAGAAAACAAAAGAAGTAAATTGAAGCCAAGTTATGCAGCAATTAATTATGAAAATCTCATTGCACATTTATTTGCAACACTCTGCAATCCGAATCAAATGTAAATCTCATTTGGCTGATTGAATTCGGATTTCGGTGGTGCCCTTCGAGCATTCTCGTGGTTGCTGGTAAGTAACCCCGGAATCAATACACCCTTGCACGTGTGTTTCCCGTCCATGGTCGTCGCATGGGGTCAGAACTAGTTCGAAATCTTCCCGTTCCCCCCTATTGCCGAATGTTGGTGGCAACGTAACGTGCACAGTAATTTCAAGTTGGTACAAGTCGCTCGGCACCCTCCTCGTCCTTCCTCGTTCAGCAAACAGCATTTCTGCAGATGACGGCCCGCAGGCCACAAGGCACTCCACACTCTTCATGTATGATGGAAGTCATGACACGATGGCGGGTTTTTCCCGGCGGGCGCGCTCGATTTGTCCTCCATGTCTCGGTCTTCGTTCTTCACCTCTTGCACCATGGTTGATGGCGATGTTGTCGCCTTCAGCTGCCAGCGAACGTGCCAACCGCCCCCGAGACCGACGCCCGCGTAATTATACCGGATATGATTTGGTTGATTTCATATTGTTCACTTTATTATATTATTTGGTGGCGGTTGTTGGTGTCGACGTGTCACCCCGTTTCTTCCTTGGGGTTTCTTCATTTCGTCCATGACCATGCAGAAATTTCCATGGGGATCGATAAACACAAATTTTTCTCCACTTTTTCTAGAATAAATTCTAGAAAAAAAGGTGTTACATGACAATGAAAACTCATAAGGTATAAAATTAAAATTTGCTCTTGTCGCAACTGTTGTTTGTTACTTGCTGATTTAGTACACTCATACAAAACCATTTAGTTTAATACGAGTAGTGTACATTATATGATGACCGCGAACGGTAGAGAAACGGTAGACCGAAACGAAAGATGAATTTAAGATTGGTATGGTCAATATATCCTCTGCAAGAAACCCAAATGCGTGGGTGTTCAAACATGTCTAAAGATAATTTTAACTTACGACGTCACACATCACACAATTGTTGTATGCAACAACAAAATTATAAACGGTCTTCTCGTAATTTACAACTTTTTTGCATTTCAACCATCACATCTTCAAGAAATTCAAATAAAGTTTTTAATTAAAAAATGAAATAACTATTTTAGGTTATACCCATTACGGCGTTAAACGAACCAAATAATCGTTTGGTTTAATTTCCCCCCTTAGTTTTTTTTTGTTGTTGTTGCTGTTCCCACTTTTACTTCAACCATTTCTTCGCTTTGGAGGGCGGCTGTTTATACGATTGCCCAACGCGCATTAACGCGCTTTTTTACGATCGGCGGCGGCGTATTTAGCGCCGAGATAAATATAAAAAAGAAGTGCAAATGGCCGGCGATTACAGCCAAACATCTTCGCCGAACGCACCGGAAGTCAACCTGTGGTGATGATGAGATCTTCGTCACCCAGTCGCATTTTCTCCGCGTTAGCGTGTGCACGCCATTAAAAATCACAATTCGCAATCAAACCACCCCCCCTGAACCCCAACAAGATGTTACGTGGGTGGAAGCAAGATGTCCGCACAAAAATCAAACAAATGCAAGTTGGAGTTTAAACTAGAACAAGATGAGAGATGCGAGGACGAGGGAGATAAACGCATGAACAGATGGAAGATTTCATAATGTGGCATTGGTAATGTGCTGCCCCCGATGTCGGGATCTCGGGGGTGGATGCTTTTATAACCGGCTGTTAAAAATATCTTAATGTTAGTTTAAATTCTATCTGGAGTTAAGTGCTTGCGCAAATAAAACGGCTCTAGTTGGCTGTCCTTCGTTTCTTGAGCGTTTCTTCCTTGGAAGGACCAACCACTAAATACCCAAGGTTTTGGTCCTGGTCTGGTGTGGTTAGTAAGGAATTTTTGTGGAATAAGCAGGATGGTTTATGACCTATGATAATATTCGCTGAGTCATTCCAGGACATTACAATTGGATATTATGCATTTTCGGGACCTTATCAGTTTTATTCTAGAAATTATTTATGGCTAACTTACTCAAAGTACATTTTGGGGTTTTGTCTGATCTCTGTTTGAAATTACAAAATTCTGGAGGACAACAAATTTGGACCTCCCCAAAGGGGATCAATAAATAGGTTCCACTCGATTAATGACTAGGAAATTTCGGCCTCTGTTCTCCTTCGGACTCTTTATTTATTTTTTTTGTTCGCCTCGTCGATGCGGCTTGTGTGTGCATGGGGCGGCGCATTATCGAGAGAGGCGGCGTAATCCGGACACGATGCGGCCGTCCTCGAGGGATTCGCAAAACCTATATTAAGTTCGCGCTGAGCCGCTTAACCGTCATCATAGTCCAATATCGTCGTCGTCACACACACCCACACATTTGCCGCCGCCACCGCCTCCGTCACCAATATGTGCACCGCCATCAGCGAGATGAAGCGTGAGGAGGCAGCGTCGGAGACGTAATCGGATCGGGGGCTACACTCTTCCACTTCGGATGGCTGCTCGCGTGCGTCGGGGTACGAGATGCTGTAGGTATTATCCGCGTTCGTGTCCCTTCTGGGGCCCTTGGGCACACAACGAGTTGAATGAAGTGTTGCAAGAGGGGCGGCTGATGCTGCCACCGCGCCCGTTGTCGCCTCTTGTGTATTTTTGGGTGGACTAATCAAGGCGACATATGCGTTAATATGACCTCATCCACCGACCACCATATGATGGTGATGGTTCGTGGTGATGATGATGACATATTGGGGAAAGAATAAGTGTTGCACCTCATTTCGACTCCTACGCCTCCGATGGGGATTCCATGGGTTCTAGGGGATTATTTTCTGAATTAGTTTTTCATAAGCTTTTTTGTTGTGGGTTTCCCCAGTAATTTGAATCCTAGGGTTCAAGGTTCCAATCTCAGACACATTTTTTGTAAAGCCCTACAATGGGATCTCTTTTGGGGTTTGTACCATCCAGTTCTCAAGGTACTTCAACCAGTACATGAGACATGATCTTTATATGGTTTCAGATCTGGGATACTCTTTAACTATCGACAGTCCCAACTTCAAAATTTCAAGGTCCAACTTCCTCCAAGAAAAAGAAATTATAGAAACCTCATTGAAATATTCAATTTTCTTCTTGGGAATGATTAATTAAGGTTTTTTCACTATTTACTCAGAAACCCCACATTCTATCCTTGTCTATGTCAAAAAGCAGAAAAAAAAGATTTCCGTTGGGGAGAGTGTCCCACATATAAATTTATCATCAGATCTCATTCCGCTACATGAAACAAACCAACGTGCCAACGATGGTCCTGCATTTATTTCCATCATCCCTCCACCAACACACTGCGCTTCTTGTTGGCAGCAATGCTGCAGGAAAATGTGGTACTCTGACATTGGTGTTGGTGGTTGTTGAAGCCAGCACACTCTTATGGTCGGTTTGCTTGGAAGTTCATATCGCTTACACCTATCTCCAAACGCAAACATCACGAACACTCGCTCACAGAGAAAAACATTGAAAATGATGTGTGAATGCTGGAAATGCGGAAGTAAAAGTTGAAAACTCGCATTGAGCCCCACCAAAAAGTCGAAACCAGTTGGGTAATCGTTGATGCGTACAGGCAACTGATAAAATTTAATTTTTCGTGAAACCCACTTTTTTTGCTGCGGTTGTGCCACGTTGAAACAAACCACAGTAAATCATAACTTTCACAACTTTCTACAAGTTTTCCGTCCATCTAAAGGCAAAGTGTGGGTGTCGTTGAAATTTCGGTAGTAAGGGTATTGGAAGGATATCGTGTGGTCTACGCCATTGATGACGGAGCGCGGGGTCGTCGACGTAGATGGCGCTCGAGCGCCAAGTCCGAGGATATTATGTGTTCGATGTTTCCTTCGTTTGCCACCGTATACACTGGTCCGGGGGGCATTATACGAAAGTGGACCATGCATTATTCAGCCGACGTAAAGCCAAAACCGCCCCGGCAGCTCTCCCGGCAACCAGCAAACAACAAAAAACGCCATCCACATACTGAACAGCTTGCCGTTCATGCTTCTGCAAGTGAAGTAACTTTGCTTTTCTTTTTTTCGTCATTTTCCGTAGTCGGGTTTTTCGTGGACCTTCCACATTTTACCCTTCCAAACCCACAGTCTTCACTCTCAGGACTACAGATTGCTTGGGCCATGAAGCCAATTTAGAATTTCAAAAATAGAAACCAACGAAAAATTTGTATATGGTATCTTCTCGTTGGTTCTGGTCCTGGGGGGCGATCACCAAGGGCAACGAATTCGACTGCGGAGGATTGTAGCAACCACGAAGGGCACTCACGCACGATTATAGCTATTAAAGTCGGATTTTACAGCGGGATGGATGTCCGCATCCCCGAACGGGTGCGAATCGCAATGTTGACAATAAACACTTCCCAGGCCCCCCTTTCCTTCAGACCCTTCGTCGCCCTTGTGGTCCTTGCCAGCACAGCACAACCCTCGCTTCGTTCAAGCTCGCTAGGATACACCTAGTAAGTGTATGTTCCTAGGGGATACATCTAATTCGGGTTTAAACCTCATGAAACCATCTTTAAATTGCCTCCCGACCGCAATTAAATCTTCCCTTCCTTCTACCATCGGCTATTGTTATTATTTTCATAATTCACGACCATAGAATAAATAAATAATAACGGAAATGTTATGGGTAAAATTGTGGATATTTTTGGAAGGGACGCAGAAGGTTGAAGAGCCCTTGTGTTTTTTTTTTGTTTTGGTTTTGTTCAGAGGTTCCAGGCATGCAGAATACGTTTAGTAATCATAAAAACTGCACGCCAAAAAAATAACTATCAAGTGAAAAGCGAAAGCACTCGCTGATTGCACTCGTTCGTGCATTCGTCCGTTCGTCGTTGTTGGGCGAAAAGCTGGAGCATTTCATCCAGCTCAATACCTGCACACGAGTTCTCGACTTTTTTGCCTTGGTTCCTGCTGCACTGCTTCCAATTTGTGTGAGGTCCACATTCGTACCTGCAAAAAATGCAATTTTCCACGTGGACTCGTAGATAAAATGTGGAGAGACCCTTTGATGACTACTTTTCCAGCATCAAGTAGAAACAACAAGTTGGTTCAGAATTTGGGGTTTTCAAAATTCCAATGGGTTTCAATTCGGAACTAATTGGGTCCGTCTAGACTCGTCGCATAATTATGGTGGGAATCCGGTGCAGATGAGTGCAAATGACATCTGGATGCTGGATGATATGATGACGAGTGCATCGAAAACAGGTCTGGACTGGTTGGCGGGTTCTCTGGGAGACCACGAACCCATCTAGGGACATAAACGCAGATTTATGGGAGATTTTATGGGAATTCTCTCGCAGCACATATACTTTTATGCGTATGAGAAAACAAACAAGTTTTCCCTCACCTCGGGATGCTCTTCGAGGGCATCTATCCATCGATAGATTCCATGAGATCATCGGGTTCAGAATATCCAGAATGCAAGCTGCACTCGAATCGAAATTTAATGAATTTCAAGTTTCGTTTTTTCCCTTCTGTGCGGCTTTTCGGTTTTCCGACCATCGTAAATCTCCAGTTTCACACGCATGATCCCATGATGAGAGGGCGTGCAGAACTCCCGGCTGGGTCCTAAGGGGGTGAGTGTTTGTTGTTACAATTGCAACGGTGCAACGCTGTAATAAAACGAGTGCCGTAATGCACGTTTCAAGTATCACTTTGTATCCATCGCCCGCTACTGCCACACGTCGTGCATCAACTTCAACTCGCCAATGCTGGGATTGTGCACGAAGGGATAATTGAATGTGGGAACAGCACCACGCATAAATTTCGCCCAAGTGCCGGTTCCGAACCCACACCCCCGAGCCCCGTTTCGGGTTGATGAGGCGCGCACTCCTTCCGATGGAGTCGGGTTCATAGAAAAGTGTCCGCGTGTACGTCGCGTGACCCTACTAATCCCTCTTTGGTGGAGCTGCCATCGCGCACCGAAGACCTTTTCTCATTAAAACCACTCCAATCAATTTCTGTAGTGGCGAAAACAACCAATCAACCATCCCCGACCTCAACACCTTTGTACTTCAATGAGGTTTCTTGGTACGACCTCATAAATTACTCTTTCAATCACTACAAGCTTCAGGCTTTCAGAATAGGTCAATAACATGGGTCCTGCTTTGGATTGGAATCCCAAAATTGGTACTAATTTTGAAACCACACTTCTGTACTCTACGTAGCACTAATTTCTGCAAGTCCAAAAAACGAAACCCTAGTGAGACTTTTCCCTATCCAGCATTGGAATATGAGTTAATAGAATATTGGTTACGACTAATCCCCCAGTTGATGCAACATTGGATTCATCCCATCATCATCATCAACCACCCATCCATCCATCTTCGGACAGAGCCACGCTCCGCTCATCAGCGACGAAGCGTACGCACGCCTGTCACATCTCATCTCGCATCAAATCTTAGTTAGCATCCATGTACCCTTCGACGTCCCTCGATGTGATCGTTTTTGATCCGCTTCAGTATCAATCCCGAACATAGTCGCTTTGGGGCACGAGTGTACACGCGTCCAGCCGTCCGCATGCGAAAACGCGTGATAATCGCACTAACACGATACGTTCGCCGTTTAAGCAGAGGGGTGTGGGCCTCCACCACCGCCACCCCCTTGGTCCTGGATTACCTTAACCTTATACATGGCACAATATGCAAGCAGATTGCAACTGCAGCCACGCATCATTACGTATTAGCGCTTCCGCTAAGGGCGTCCCCACGGAATCGGGGGAACCCCAACATGGATTTTTCTTGCCGTCTCTCAGACTCAAGCAGATTATATTTAATTGTGGATATCGGTACAGGTTGAATGCTTCGTTAGGCACTCTACCGCCCCCCAGTTTTCTCGGGGTGTTGTCCTTCGTTCCGTTGCAATTGCAGCCGTAATCGAATGCAATCTGTCATTGTGTCTGTGATTTTCTTCAAAACTTGTTGTGTTCAACCCACGGGAGTGGGCCCAATGGTGATATTTGAGATCCGAAGGTCCAAATGGTCGAATGGTTCGTTAAACTGACGTATGTTGGTTTAATTGATCCCCAGGGTGTATAAATACCATCCCTCGGTTGCTTTTGTTTTCGTTTGTTTGGGTTTTGTTTATTTTGCTTGAATTTGTTTTTGTAGACCTCGGCCATGATACTGATCTGGTTTCGAGTGTTTGTTTGTTTAGGTTTGTTGACCTGGTCCCTATTGTGATTTGTGGTTTATTATTTATCCAGGTGAAATTACACCAATGCTAATTTGAGTATACCAGTGGTCGTCAAATCAGGTTGATGGATCCTTTCCATCAGGAGCAGAGTGGCGCAGTGGAAGCGTGCTGGGCCCATAACCCAGAGGTCCGTGGATCGAAACCACGCTCTGCTAATTATTTTTTTCTTCATTTATTTCACCTAATATCAATTCCAACCTCCAACATTCGAATGGTTGCAATCAGAAAGTTATTATTGTTTGAAACAATATTTGAACCCTAAATATAGTGATGAAATGACATCCTCGTGGAGATTCGGGATACAAATCGTCGTCACACTTGAAAGATATTGATAGAGTTATATTCGGGGATGGGTGGGTTTCGGGATAAAGGGTGGACGACATTGTCTCCAACTTCAGCTCCATCTCCCGCTCCGCAGAAGCCAGCGATTCCTCCGCCGCCACCGCCGCCACCACCACCATCATCAGCATCAGCACCACCACGTGACAGCTAACTAAGTGCGTGTCTGTCAAACGCACGGCCGAAACTCGTCGGTGGCGGCGGCGGTAGCGTATCGTAGGGTTCCGGACCATTACACTCGGCATCCATTGTCTCACGCCGCGCGCGGCGCTGATGGACATATCCATGTCTCCGACGTGCCATGATAACGACTCCATAATGTATATATCTCTGTAACAGACACCGGTGGTGGCGGCGACATGAGAAGATATGCAGAAAGTGATGATGATGACGATCATCAGCCCAATACACCGCTTTAATCGAATTATTCATCCAAATTGGTACCAGTTTCAAAATTTATTGATCCAACTTGGAGCAACTAAGGTTCTGAAACATAGACCCAGAAAGGGCTTCGTAGCTAGGTGGTAGTGGTCTTCGGGAACACAGCATCTTGGTACAAATTTTTCTGAAATTTCTTCCAAAGCGCTGAATAGGGGATTTATGAGGTCCTGGTTGTCATTAGCAATTTCCCGCAGTTACTTCGCCTCCCACAGCCTTCAGACCATTATCTTAGACCATGGCTGCTGAGGCGATGGGGGGAACTTGGAACGAGAGTTGTCTTAATGTGTGCGCATCACATAAGCCTAACAAGGCTTGACAATTATTCCGGGTAATTAAGTCACCGCTGCCATTGCGCCATCCTGCCATCTTGGGAACTTTTCGCGTCGACGTCGTCGTCGTGTGTTTCAATACATTGGCGGAATTGAGGCGACGCGCACAGCCCCACTTGGTAATTAAGAGAGTTAGGCGCTCGTCGGCTGACGGTGAACTTCGAAGGAGATTCGTTTCACTGATTCGCGCCCGCCTCTGTGTTTGCTCGTGGATGCGACTGTGTGGCTGGGTGCGGGTGTGGGTGTTGATGGGTGGGATGGCTTGTGTGCTGGCACGTAGTCAGTCAGCATCCAGGGCTGGATGGGATGTGCTCGGAATCTGTCAGCGACGTCTCCTCCACAGTGCTCCTGATTGCGCGCCTTTGTATTTGCCTCCATCCGCCAGTCGCTCGCAATTAATGCAATAGTTTCTCGGGGAGGTTCCCCAAAGTCAGGACCGGCTTGTGCAATCGGATTCAAATTCCTTTTAGAAGCTTCTAGAAGAAGGTGTTGGAAATTGTTCTAGAATGTTTCTATCTGGTCCCTTCTTGTTTTCAACTTGGTCTTCAGAATTCTTTAGTAACCATAGTCTTCCGGTTCCAATTTTGGTACTACCCTTTTGGGTCACCATCAGAAACAGTTTAGTGCCAAAGGGTTTCAAAGTAGTTGAAGGTTCCACAGTAACTTTGACTTTCTCCTTTCTTGAACCCTTCTTCTAAACCCAATCCTGCCCTCTAAGCCAAAACAATAGAATCTAAAAATCAACACATTAGGGCACATGGAAAGATAAAGGAGGCGGTGCCACTGGCGCACACTTGAAAGCACTTAAACCGCTGGTAAATGTACCATCAGACATTAATATTCATATTTTCGGAGGAACATTACCAACGATTATTTACAAGAAGACTCCATCCAGTTCCTTCTAGGGCACAACCCATAATCAAGTCGGACGTTGACTTCCTCCATCTCCCCAAGTACAGAAGCAATGCATTCGCATCAATTAAAATTTGCTCTTCCGGCTTCTCCAGCTTCCCCTTGGTTATTCTTCTTCCCTCAGCCCCACCAAAACCCCTCCGTAAGGCGTCCATCTTGTCGCAAATGCAATCCGTAATTATAATTGTAATGCGTTTTCCGGTTAGTCATAAATTTTCTGCGATTCCAAATTTCGCGCTCTTTTTGCTGGATACTCGAATCACAGCTTTAATGTTGCTGGGAAGACCGAGTGTCCCTAGTGGAGCGCACGGAACCGGAAACGGAAGTGAACGCGTGCGCGTGCTAATGACGTCGGGAGCGTGCTCTCTCGAGAGGCTGAAGCAACTATTTTTTTTTTTCATACGTCCGAAGATATTATTTTATGGTTCCCACTGGAATTTTTTACTTATGTATTTTTTTATTGTTTCAGGTACGTTCCATTCCATTCCATTCGTATGGGGTCAACAAATTCGGAGTATGGGTAAATTTTTAGTTGTTATACAGTTTGAGTTGGTTGATAGAAATTAATTAAGTTGGTAGCACTGTATGTGAAAGGTAAACACACGGTTGGTACTAAAAAGGTGAACACCTGGTGCCGAACCCTGCATGGGCCCAGATTTGCATCACAAAGGGCAATACGTCCAACCAAGCACCTGGACTTTGTGGAAGCGCTTGGGTCTCTTTGGTCTTCTTCAACATTTTTTTTTTCTTCTTTGTCTGAAATGCGCCGACCAAATCGCAGTGAACCATCAAATCAAAACTTTGGTGCATTATGTCATTGCTTGGGTTTCGAACATAAAACATAAAAAAGCGCTTTTATTGATGTCGTTTGTTCTTGAGATTTGAAGATCTATAGATCTCTTTCTTCTTCTAATTTCTTCCATTCAAAAAATCGATTAGATCAATAGGGAGAGCACGTGCTTGGTATTCTACCACAACTTTTATAGAATTTTCAATCATAAATTTTGGTAAACAAAAATAAACAAATAAATTGTTTAGTAGCATTTTTCAAAGAGTCAATGAAACCTTTTAGAAATTTCAAATTCAGTCAGAACTTCTTGAAAAGTGGTAGTCATAGCAACCTGTATTATTAAGCAATTATGGGCCATTCGATGCGCACAAAAAAACTGACTGTATGACATAATGGCACTTGGCACGACAATTTCCTTGCAATAATAATGCACATTGCAACCGAACAGGTAGCAGCACTTTCAATTGGCATTCGGCATTCATTCACCGCACGGACAATAACAACGAAGAGATCAACAACAATAACAATAACAACTAAATGCGTCGCCACCGAATGAATGAGCCGAATGAATGCCGGCCGAACAAGAATGGCGGCTTAGTTCATTCATTCACCTTCGGCACCACGATGATGATGATGATGACGATTATTATTATTATTCGCGTAACAAGTACCCACCTTTTTTAGTTGAGCAACACTTCTTTTCAATTTCAATTTTCATTCAATTGCGCGTGTGCCGATTGTGTCGATGGTCCCCTAGGAGCGCCCATGAGGGGGTACGGAAATTAATTTTGAAAAGCCCCAAATTCGTATGAGGATCCAGAATATGGATCATGTTCTTCTTCGGCGTCGTCATCTTCGCCATGACCTCTTGTAGATCGTTGCCGACATTGAGCACGCGCGCCTTTTCACCATAGGACAATGGCGGACAATGATGCTAGAGTTCGCGGTGCGTGCAACTCTCTCTACTTTGAGCGTTGATTCAAGTTCAAGGCATTTAAATGTTTGGAATTGGAACCCTTCAAAGTGCTCTGTTGAATGGCCGCGGCGGTGGATGAATGCGAATTCACAAATGGCGTCCGTGAATAAAGAACTCTCAGATCGGCGTTGACACAAAGCCCCACACCGCGGTGGATATCAAGGTGAAGGACATCATATGACTGACCTCCTCAGGGCTCCGTACAATTATTTTCTAATTTTTTTGTGGGAATTTGTGGGTCAGAATTCAAAATCTTTGAAATCCAAGAAACATTAATAGAAAATTATGTAGTCCAACTCGTTAGAAGTTTCCTCGAAGAACGCGATGCTCATTACGTGATCGCCCATTACGTTTCCGCATTAACGGTCGTAAATCAAACGGACGCGACTTCTTGATCTTGAGGATTTGTTCTTGCATGCGTTCGCTAAGTGATTGTTGCTTATTCGATGCCACGCACACGTCGCATTTTTTATTAATCCACGACCGCTTCACGGAAGAAATGCGAAATGTGTGGAAATTTCATCGCATGGGTCGACGACGAAAGGAAATTCCAAATTATTGCCGGTGAACCAGCTTTCTGCGGTGGAAAAAGTGCGTACAAAGGAAGGAAATGCGAGCGAAGAATGTGCCCCATTCGACATCCATTAGCGAAATTAAATATTATTTAATGGCTGTCGCTAGAAATTACATCCATCCGCCATAATTAAAGACAGGGTCAAAAATATTGATGGAATTCTGCTCGGGAAATTTCTGCACACAAAATCAGGAAATTTTTAGATCACTGCACACGGAATGAAAATATCATCCCTTATTTGTACGTTTTGTCAACAATGGCCGTCAATGCGGTCTACTGAACATAGATCTGACGTTAAGATAGCTTAACATCATCCTTCCAAGGTGAATTACCTTCTTCTTTTTCCTTTTCTCTTCCACCATCTCATCTTTCTTGTGTTTTTTATTTGGGCCTTTGATCTGTACCGAGGAGTCTGTTCAAATTTGAATTCTGCGACTTCGTTGGTTGTTCCAGTCACACTTTCTCAATATCGGAAATCGATTCAAGACCTCCAAGTTGCACAGTGTTGTCATACTTCTCATGACCATCCAGAAAGTTGTACGTTCCTCCAGGCATCCATCCATCCATCGGTCGGTTACGTTACGTTACACTGCACGTTGGGTTTTCGCCGAGGTCTCTTCGTCGACATGAATCCCCGCGATTCCGGCACACATCTCTGCATCCATTGTGTTGCCAGCCTACATTGTTAACTTTCCTCCCAGCCGGGTGCTGCGTACGCGAAGCGAACAGCTTATAGTAATATACAGTATGAACCCCATGATTTGGTCCCTTTTCCTTGAAGCCCCCAACGATGAGCAACAGACTTAGGTTCAAACTGATAGAAACCAGGACATCAAAAAAGGTTTGGGAGTTGGGAGCAAGTTTTAAAGTTCCAACTGTAGAGGCACCTTCAGATGGTTCAGGGTTGACCCTGTGTAGATGGTGGTTGAAGGACAAGGACCAGGTGCTCCACAGAACCTCGAATCTGAGGGGTTCACTTCAGAGGGACCAGAAATGTTTCTGGTAATTTAGGGTCTACCTTTCAAGTTCCTAAAATATGGATGATTTTGAAGGTTTTGGGGGTAGAAATCACTGGACGTTGGGAAGCGCAGATTGGAAGTGTGGATGCTGCTCCCGGCTGGTGAAGCTGGACCAGCAGCAGCGGCGCGAGAGATGAGAAGAGGGCTTCAAGCCACTCCTAGTTCAAAAGGGCGGTTTTCAGGCCGCAACGCCTCGCTACAGTAGCGCACGGCTCGGTCACTCGGCCAACTACCACACGCCGCCAACCATGGGGGGATCGACTACACCAGCCCCAACGTCGTCATCGTCGTCAACAACAACAACCACCGGCTGGGCAACATCTTGAGGCTTGGAGCCTTGGAAACGCACTCTGACGTAATTTCGCCAATATTAGATGTTGCCTTCGTGTTCCTGACGGGCACTATGGCTGGCGGGAGAGCTGGAGAGCTGGAGACCTGGGATGGGGAGCAACATTGGAGCGGCAAGTGGCTCCGGCGCTTTTTTATTCGAAGGCATCAAACTGAAGATCAACGCAATTAACGAGAAAATGGAGGGCAATATTCTGGATGCCCCCACTCGTGCGGAGCGCGCACTCCCCATCAGGATGACGGGACCAAGGGGGGAAAATCAATAAGGAAAAGCAACAAACGCACAAACTCGAAAGCGTTTCCCCGTTTCGTCCCGAAGGTTCGAAACATAAGGACCCACCCATTCTCTCACTCTCTCCAAGGTATTGACTTGGTCCTACAAATAGGACCATCAGAGAAACAAATTGGTATTGAATTTGATTTTTGAATCCCCCCGGGAAGGGGGGAATATGCGTAATTGGTTGCCTATGGCCCATCAACACCCGAATCGATGTTGATTTGTTTGGCCATGAAACGACCCGATAATGGTTTCGTTACCAGCTTCCGAGGAGTGCTGCTGCTCCCGACGACGACACAACCACCGCCTCCAGCCAGCGTCAACGCACTCGTCTCGTCAACCATTTGAAAACCATACCAACAGGTTGTACCATTGTACGTCTGGCTGATGTTGTACGATTTGTGTGCGCCGTCCTTTTAATAGAATTACCATAATAATATTGTCATTCTTATGCCAGCACTGTATATGCACACTCTCTCCCTCTCATTGGGCACCCAATTTGGTATCCTTGTCAACATCAGCAGGCTTGTGCTGGATGGTCGGGATGCATTTTCATCCAATGCGGATGCCAACAATAGCAACAATAACAACACATTCATACGTCCATTGTGGTCGCGTGTGTGGAATGTTGGAATAACAACAACAACAGTAACCTAACCTATCACCTAAAAGTGGGGGGATTGAAATATGACAAGAAAGCTTCCAAGATACAACTTATTTACCTAGAGCTAATTTGGTTCTACAATTGTTGATACAATATCATGTCTTTAGACTTGGTTCCAAGAATGGGGTTTACAAAGGGGTGGTTCAAGAAATAGACCTAAAAAAGGTGACGTATATTAGGACGCGAAAGTGGCATCCTTTAAAGTCGTCTCAATGGGAAGAGTTAAGGGTTATTTCGACACGTTTGACACGCGAACTTTTGTTGCCATTTTCTGGCATCCATTGCTGTTATCGTCGTCGTCGGCGGCGAAAGTGAATCCCGTGACGTATTGAACGCGCCCACCGCTCCCAACAATGCGATTCATGTCAGTACACAATTGAATGGCGCAATCACACCTACACAATCCTAAACCTTCAATAACCGTCTCCAAGATGGTGGTTGCACTTTACAAGCCCCCCCACCCCCAAAAAACTAAACAACCCCCTGTAATAATCACTTCGTAATTTCTTGCATCCCCCACGAAGATTTCCGAAGTTTTTTATAGTTCGTTCACGTGACCGTCACCCGAGAGAGGTGCACGTGCCTGGAACCTGGAACCATCGTACCACCGCCTCCTTCAGGAACGTGAGCGCGATTCCAATCTCTCCCAGAGAGAGTTATTGCTTGTATGTTTGCCGGCGCACGCCTCACAAATATTAAATATCTTTGCCGGTTCAATGGTTCAATTTTTGTAATTCTTCGCCCAAGACCCAACTCTTAGGGAATTTCTCGGATTTCCCTTCTGATTCTCTCCGCGCGTTCGGGGTTCTGTTTTCGGTGCTCCCCTTTCTTCTGGGCACACGCTTTTCAATCAGCATGCACCTCAGATTACATCCACTTCCATTTGTAAATATATTCGCGCGTCGTCGTACACGCACTCGCACTCACACTCGCACGCCGCCAACAAAAGAGGAATGCAAAAGGGAAAAAACGGGAAGAGAATTGGAGAACGACTCCGGTTCGATGTGAGGGGACTTCGGATGGAGCAGGAAGAATTTTACTAAATCTTTGCATGTTGAACGCTTGGGTTCGAGACGTGAACGGTGGCGGCGAACACAAATCAGGAAATGAAATGCTTGCG
Organism: Aleochara sp. GC000083; assembly: GCA_030264555.1. NCBI lineage: Eukaryota > Metazoa > Arthropoda > Insecta > Coleoptera > Staphylinidae > Aleochara > Aleochara sp. GC000083. The sequence continues at coordinate 38,908 of JARJDZ010003916.1, read as the reverse complement.
GAATGAAAAATTACTGGATGTAGAAAACATATTTAATTTTGCTCAATTACGAAAGAACCAAATTTGCCTATCGCCCCCCAATAATTGGATACTTTCCGGAAGGATGCCATTAGATGTTTGATTTGATTTTTGGAATTATATAATTCCCAATTTTTTGAGGTTCCAAATTTCAACAAAGAATTTTGCTTTGTAATTCGAACAACAAAGTCCAAGTTAACTTGATCCATTAAAGTTGAATAATTACGAAGACTCGCAATAAAAAACCCATCAGAAAGAAAATCACCCAATTTGGGCCCCCAAACTGATGCTTCCTGTCCCATTCTCTCTTCTTCGGGGGCTGCTGTGACCATTCCTGCTGCATGTTTATGTTATGCTGATTTTATGGACGACGTGAATACATTCACAAAGCCCTGTCCCTGCTATAGCAATGAAAACACGGCGATGGAAATCTTTAGATTTAGTGACCCTCTCGCACATTGCAAATACATTCCAGGGCACGGGCCCAACCATCACCACCGCTACCACCAGTCCCATAATGTCCCCATATATTTATTTTATATATTATTCATATGGATATGTGGGGCCATCCAATGGTCAGCTCGAGCAAAAAGGGAGCGCGCTAATAAATCACGAGAGGCCCCCCTTCCATCGCCCATACTCCCATTTCCCGGGATGGGATATGCCACGGGACAGCGAAAGGATAGCCTCTAATAAAACACGTGGCTTCCTGTAATTTCGGCTTTATAGTCTCCGGTCCCCGAATTCATAGACGCTCACACCGGTTGAGGTCCAGCCCATCGGGGACCGCTCTGGATGGGACATATCATCATGGATGTCGACTCCCTTGTTCCTGTGTCTCTGGACGTGGGGCAAGATGTGTGCGCGCGCTTGGGGGAACGGAGCACGTCTTCACAGTTCACCGGAAGCGATTAGTCGGAACGTGGGGAAGTAGTGACCCATCGGTATCTCCGATCGACCATAAAAATATTAGCGGTCGTGATTCCGGCCCGGTTATGGTCATTGCTTTGCGTCTTCCTCCTCTGTTGACGTTTCTGGTAGGGGGAAGGCGATCTTTGGGGGATGTTTACTGCCCCCATCTTGGTGTTCATTGTTGGGTTGTACTTCTTCGTTTTCTAATGTTGAAACAAAGTAGGGCTTTGGAAACAAAAATTAAGGTTAATTTTTAGTTTTCTGCTCCGAGCCTCAATGATAGCAAAATCATGTGTAGAACCTTTTTTATGTTGTCCCATAAAAAAGTGTATACATTGTACACGAACCATGGATATTTCCGGTGGGTTGCGTTCTGAATGATCGACTCGGGTATTGAATGGGTTCTGTCGACGTCGTCTTGGGCGAAGAAAGCCGTGACCCTTCCATCCAAACACGTGCAAAGCGACATGGATGTAATTTATTAACGCACTTTTCATGTGACAACCTGCTAAGGTACCATGAACGACCATGTAGCAAAATTAATTACTCCCCAACTCGAAAAAAGAAGTTCCAAGTTCCAAAGGTCCCACCAAAAAAAACCAAGAAGAAATTATGGTGATTAACATTCGGTAAACATTCGGACCATGATTGAACTGACGGACGCGGTCGCCATTGTTGGTCAACGGACTCTGATCCTGACAGATGACAGCTTCGGTTAGGTGTGCAGCCCACACGGTGTCATTAGGACGAAAATTGTGCGTTGCCGTGCATCGATGATCAATCATTATTAACGTTTAATTTTCGATGTTTGGCATTCCAACGGATTGTGGCATTGCATCGGTCCAAAGGAGACGCGCGGATATTAAAAGGTGACGTGCTGATAATTGCATGCTGCCCGCAAGATGTCTGATGCATCTTCTCCACGAGGCGCGTACCAAACGGAATGGTAATCATTACGCGCGTGATGATCATTTGATGACTTGCATGTTTTGTGTAAGTCTGATGGTCCAGCATATGGCTGCTGTCCAGTGATGCGTATCGGGATTCCTGAGGGTATGGACAATGACAATAATATTCGCGATGGTGATCAGACAGACATTAAAATCAGCATCATCGCTTTTTTAGGTTGTGTTTGGAAGTTCCTTGATGGAAGCCCCAAACTCCTTGGGGTTCCTCAGAAGCCTCCCAACCCCCGGTCCGCACCTAATCCCTCTTATCCCGAAAGTAATTTTGAGTCTTTTGAAATGGTCCCCCCTTCGTCGATGGTGTGGAGCCATCGGGGCGCATATGCGTGGGCTGCTATCGCACCTCGCACAGGCCTTCCGTCCTCGGGACTCTTCAGTTCGCTTCCTCCAACGTTGTCGACGTCCCTTCCGCCATATTCTCGTTTCTAATTTCGCCTCATGCGTCTCAACTTCCGTCTGGGTTTCGAACCACTACAAAAATCGTTCTGGAATTAGCTCCTTATGGTTTCCCTAGTCTTTGTGGTTCAAGAACCCATTTGATATTGATTTTGTACAGAAACAAAAAATGTGTAGACCCTGTCCTCTGGTAATTAGTGCAAAGTGCAATGTTTGGGGGCAAATTCCCCAGGAGCTTGTCTGTAACATGTAATGTGGGTTGCTTGCACAACACTTGTCAGTGTAAACACACTTGACGCTGATTGGAAGCCTGCGACCTTTCTTTGTCTCTCTTTGTGTGCAGTCTATCAAGACACTTCATACAAATTTAATGAGACAAATATCGATCAACTCCTGAGTTTGAGGTTTAAGGTTCTAGAACATTTCCCAACATCTTTGGTAGATTGGTCCTCTGGGGACCACCACTGGAGGTGACTTATAGTTCCTCTGATGGTGTACCTAACAAAGAAGTGGTCGCAACTTTATGGTTCTTGTAACTTGGTGGAAATTTAATGAAACTCTTTATCTCCGAGGTGTACCAACTTGAGGAAAAACTAATTACAAGCACTTAGCATCATTAGTGCGATTCCCAGGCGGGACTTTTGCAATTCGCACCACTCTAAGAAGTCGCTTCCAGACCCAAGCTACTGTGGGCATTCCGCAAGGACGGATATATATCATGTGATACAAACGGTATACATTTCGAGTTCGGTGGTGGAAGGGACAGAGAAGAGTTGCTCGGGATGTACTCCTCGGGTTCTTGGGCGCAAACGGGAGAGTGGCAGCAATGGCGGTAGTGTCGGAGCGGGATCATTCTTCAAGCTGGACGACGTGTCATTAGTTACGGCAAGTGGCCTCGCCAAAGAAGCCCTCGACGACCGAGATGTCACCCCGTGCTTTTCTGCGTGCTTGCTGCCATCATGATTGATACATTGCTTTTTTTATTTCCCCCCGCGCTTTTTTCTTCTACTTGTGCTTCGTCCGAAGAGTCATGCAGGAAGGATACGTTTTGTTCATAAATTATTTTTTCTTGGATTTTCTTCATTTGCCCTCGAAATTTTTGGGCTTCACATTATTGGTCCTGAAAACTTGACCAACGGATATGACGTAAGTCAAAGGTTGTTACAGAAGGTCTTTGATATAATTTTTGATAGTTATCAAAACCCCAGAAAAAAATCATTGGAGTGTCCATAATTTTGGGATGGGAAACGTAAAAACTAGTCATAATGGGTGGCAATTAGCAAAAAATGCACCCGGATGATCCCGAAATGCGGGATTTACGAGGGCACCACCAACGAGATTTTCCTCCCATTTTTTCCCTTCGTCTTTTTGTATTGTTATTGTTTACAAATGAAAGTCGTTTCTTTCATCCGCATTTCCGTAATTGATTTCGATGAATGTCAAAGCGCCGCCGTTCTTTTGTGCGCCTCTTCGTGTGGTCATGATCGCAACCATCATCATCTGCATCGCACCATTGGGTCGCATGAAGAGGCAGTCAGTTGTCGCACGAAACGTCGCACAATCGTCACAATTAATGGACAATGCGCGTCGCGAACGGGAAGTGCCTCCTTAATATAATTTATCGTTTCATCGACGCTTTTTTTAGGCTAGGTCGATCGAGAGATGCGTTTACCAATGGTCAATTGCCCACTCGATGTGAAAATATCAACCGAATTATGTAAAACCACATGTATAAATCATCCCCTAGTTGTTAGCTACTTAAGTCCAATCATTTTTTTTTTTGATATCAATGTTGAATGGAAAAACTGGGAAATTACGAAACAAAACCACGTGTTAAAAGCGGCGACCTCGGAAAGCTTTCATTTGACAATCGAAAATATAAAAAAGGGGTAAATGAGACATTAACGCACTCTTATAATTGTACATAACCACAACAAATCGATGGGACGCTCTACTGAGGGTCGATCCATTTGGTGAAATGTATGTCACAGAACTCTTTCACGGCTGTCCACGAAGCGAAGTCATTGTGCGTGCTATGCATTTTTATTACGAAAATTGAAAGGGTTTTGCGCTCCCCTTTTGGGACCAACAACAATAACCATGCTTGATGCGCCCACAATCAGAGCGACCATAATTGAGTACTGTGTACCCCAACAACTCAATTAATTTGTGACGCTTCTGAATTTTTAATTTCAATCAACTTTCTATCAACCCATTTTACCCCTTCTTCTATTTCCTCCGAAATTTTCAAAATTTTCAAAGAAAGGGTGAAATTGGAAATAAATAAAATCGTTATATTTGGGGAACTTTTGGGGAACTTTTGGGAAAGACGCTGAAGAAGAAGAAGACGACCAGACCGGAAATGAAACGTGGGGATGGAGCGTTTCAGTTGGCTGGCGCGTCGCGCAGAGGGGTTGCTTGTGCGTTCGTGTGGCCGTGTGACGTAACATCCCTTTTGTTCTAAGCGAGGCGATTGGTTCGGGGCGGCTGAAGCGCGCGACTTCTTCGCGTCGATGGCGGGGGTGTTTGTCGTATGTGTATGGGTGCGCAGGCACGGCCCAATGGGGGGTTTCCCCAAATCTGCTCCATGAAACTTTCTGGATGTTGTCGAACGCAGCAGAAAAGAAAACTACTTTTCAGACTAGTTAGTTGACTTGCTACTTAGTCAGCAAACATGGCGGATTCCATTAGGTCCAACATCTTCTGAATTTTTTCCTCGTAGAAAAGAGTCTTTGGGTTGGACTTTTGCAGATTTCTAGAAAATCAGAATTAATTATGTTTTCGAATATGAATCAGTGAGTCGTTGAGTGACAATGGACGAGATGAAAAGACGCTCTATTAGAGATATTATTGTCATCGAGATTGTCGCCTTTGATGACGAGGAAGTCGCGAAGAGAGGGGACTTCACAGAATGGGATCCCCATTGATGAACACCCAAATGACTGCATCTTCTTGCAAGCACTCTTCGTGGTCCCGATTCTTCGTCATGGTACTCTTCAAGGACAAAGATAAGAGACATTCAGAGAAAGGAGAAGGGACGACGAAAGCGAAAGTTGCTTCATTCATATTTTCATTTTCATTTTAATTTCTTTTTTTGCTTTCAATTAGGACCCTTCTTCAGAGGTCTTTCCAATTTATCAAAATTATCTTTATTTCGAAGTCCTGGATGGTCCAGAATAACTTCAGAACTTTGAAAACAAAAATATTGAATTATTCTGGAAGGAATCTTTAGCAGATCAAATTCTATGAAGGCGATCTTGAGCATACACCAAGTGACTTAAGTCATAAGCGCACATCGGATGCGATGCTGCACGAACGTCTGATGGCCGTTTCGTAACGGATTAGCAATTACAGCTGGAATGTGTCGAATCGAAAGTGCTGCAAGAAGCCTTCGGTTCTGCACGTTCGGGCTCCTCTCTTCGAGGTGCATTTACGACGTCGTCCTCAGAGCCGTGTGCGCATTTTCATAATATTTTAACGACGCGTCCGCGCAGCACTTCCACATCCACCATCGTCGTCGTTGTCGTCGTCGTCGTCGTCGGCCATTATTGTCTAGTTTATGCGCCATCCATCCACATCGCAGGCGCTCGTCGCATGTGCGCGCACGAATGTCTCTCATTCCAGACATTAAAATCCGTCTAATATAAGCGTCGACATGTCTCACGCTCGCGCTCAGCGTTGTCGAGCTGTTCCGGATTTATTTACGATCCGCCTCGAAAGTTTTATTTAATTTTCCCGTAAACGCACGCCTCCTATCATAATAATATCAATTCAATTAGACGAAAAATTCCCGAGCCTAGAAAGCTCCACGACGACTGACGTCCCAAGAGTGTGCAACAGTTTATTTCGCTGGAAAAGCATATTCGAGTTGTTTGTTCTGCAATTTATTGTCGTGCCTTGATTACAATAACAAACAACAACAACAACCAGAACGCGAAGTGCAGCAACGACGAGTCGAGTCGAGTCGGGGCTTTTGTCTTGTTTACATTCCAGACATTGCAAAATTCCAATGGTCCATAGTTTCATAAGGTTCATGACTTCATTTCTACAGCACTTCTTGGTTTGTGTTTCTAGTTCTGTGAATTTGTTTTCATTTTCGCGTTTTCTCACTACTCCATTGTTGAGTATAGATTCCCAGTAAGACTCCCAACTTTCGCAGATGATGGTTTTCTGAAGACCTTATGAATTACAGATCGTCCAGTTGTTTCTAGAACATTCCAGAATATTCCAGAACCTTCTAGAGCCTTATACTACTCTATAACTACTTTTTGATTTACAAACAAGATATCTCGATGAATTGCAAAAATATGGAAATGAAATGAAAATCAACCTCACGTGTGCTTCCAGAATGTTTACCCGAGAGTAATTGAGTGTGCCTAACATGTTATGCACATATATTTAGTAAACTGGTACACCAGCTAAGTCAATATGTACACTTGCATGCCAATGTGTACACAAATCAGCTCCATTTAACCTCACATCGCCTCCTGTTTCCTGGTTCCAATGTTGGGACTTCATCCAGCATTGAAGCCAACAAAAATCATTGCGTCCAAGTGCAGCCTCCCGGCATCTGGGTCATCATACCCCGTTTACACATCTTCCTGTGGGACCTCACGGCCCCAAACATCACCATTATCAACCAACTGGACGTCGCCGACGACGTCGACGAGTTGATCAAATTTGCATTGGAAATTACGCGCAAGATTACCCCTCACTCAAATATTAGTTTTAATTCAATCAATATCCACGTTCCAACCACCAACTATAGCATCTCGGAGAGGGCCGAAGAAAGCCCCATTCGGATGACCCTTGGAAGAAGAGAGACGGGGCGCATTGTGGTCGTCGTCAGTGATTTCGTGAATATTCCATGATGCAGAATGTTGGAACAGGGGGTTCCCCCGACTCACTGACTTGGCGTGTGGGGTGACTGCCTACACACAACCTCGATTCCCCGACGATCGCTTCTGGTCTAAATGCGAACCATATTGCTACGCTCATCAACTGGCGAAGTTATAAATATTCAATGCGATTGTAAACAGCGCTCCACTTCTCGCATGGGTTGCGCATGGGTCCTGGAGGGTTGCGTAGGGTCCGGTGCGCTGTTCTGGAGCACCGGCAATGGCTCCCCGCGTTCGAGTGTGTGTGTGTATGTATAATTTCTGACTCCCAGCGGCATCAAACTCGAGAGTTGTTGGCGAGTTGCAATGAAGCTGAAGCATAACCATGCATTGTGTAGCACATTGCGTGTAGCGAATTCTAGCACGCTGTTCACTGATTGTGGAACAAGAATGGGGTGCTCTAAGGGCAACCACCCTTGTTCCAAGGTTATTTGAATCCACCTATACCTATGTGATTCAGAATGTTCTGGAAGGTTGTATACGGTTTTGGTATGGAGATTCTGTAATTCAATTGGTTTATGTGATTTGGTACGGATTTGAGGTTGCGAGGTGTCAAAATAAGGGTAAATGACAGTTTGTGACCCTGAAATTTGATTTCCTCTGGAAATTTTTGTCTTCTCTCTGAAGATGTTCTCTTATGTTGCTTGTAACGGCTGACATCTTGTTTGTCACATGTGAGGAAAAAAGTCGCAGCAATTTCATCGCTGAGATATTTTTATGCGGTGCACTTTGTCTAAACGGATGTGCTGATATTTTTCATTACGCGCACGCTTTCTGAACCGGGGGCGGCTGGCTGTAAAAAGTTTGCAGAGATGATGGCAAGATGAATACGATGGCATTGTCGACATTGGGGTGGGAGGGGGGGCGGTCGTATGGGCGCGCAATATTAGGGAAAATCGCTGCGATGTAAGGAGATAGACGACGCGTGTAACTTTTCGTCAGCTTCCAGCATTTCGCAAACGAAAAAAAAAACGCGAGGTTATGTCGTGGATAAGGGTGGAGATGTACGATATATTAGAGGGATGATATTGCGTTACATTACGTTACTCCTGCATATTACATACCTACACGATGACGCGCCATGTTTTTTTTTGGGGGGTTATATTGGCGGTTTATGTTTTTATGTTTAGGGGCTAATCATATATTTTTCATGGCCCCTCGCGTAAAGTGATTTTTTATTTGACATTTGTTCTCGTCATAGCGCGCTTGATAGTTACATATGTGAAATTCTTAAGGGGGCACTAAAAGTTACACTTAAGGGTTGGTACTAAAAGTCACCAGAAATGTTTCTAAATCTTTGATTTTACTGATTGTTTTTTGTTTGTTTCAGGTGAGTCCCAATAAAATCCATCATCATCTTGGATATGAAAGTTTACCATGTTAAAAGGTTAGTAATTTAGTATTATTAGGTTGGTACTAAAAGTCACCAGAAAAAAAACCGTTATTTTTGAAATCACTCATAAAATAGAGTCAGAATTTCTTTAAACTTCGATAGACGCTAGGTTTTTTAAAATCTCTACTTGAATTTGAAAGTTTTCTGAGTAAATAACATCACATTGGCGGTGATACTCGTTATCGACTCGTTGAAAAGCATCCAAGCATTCATTATTCAGCCAACAAGAGCAACCAGCCGCCATTATATTCCATAAAATAGTCAACTTGTTGCCGCCGCATTTTACACAGGGTGTTGGGTGCAAAAATTGCCCATCGATTACACCAAAAAGCGTCGAAAAATTCGCCGCCCACATTACACATAATAGCCTATCATGTAGTAAGCGGGCGAAAATCAGCGGCGGACAAAAGCCGGCATTTGAACGCGCGAAAATATACGAAATCGATGCTAATTTCAATTCGGCAGCAGCCGCCGCGCCGTGAATAAAGTATACAAGTGCCCAATTTCGCATTCATTCTTTCATCGGTCTGAAAACGCAATTCGCAATTCGCCATTCCGAATTCCTCGCTCACAATATTCGCAATATTCGTCGATACGCATGGGGCGTTCGCCGTTGTTTCCGTTCTCCGCGATGCCTGCCGCCGCCACGCCGGTGGCGGCGTTATAGGTGGCGCTGTATGCGTCGTGGTGTTCGAGCGTAATAATTTTCACCATTCCTCTTCGCATGTATGTGTGTGGGTGTATTGGCATGCGGCCGTTATCGTTACCCTGATGCTGCCGCCGTCGCTTGCCGCCCTTCCAATTTTTATTGGTTGCGTTGTGTGTTGCCGCCTGCATTTTGCACGCGAGCGCCGGTATCGCGTTTGCCATCTTTATGCAAAACAGTTTCCCGTAATGATGAAGGGTGTCTTCAACCTCGCTGCCGCCTCCGCTGGTGCCGCCATCACATGCAAGGTGCTCACCTCTACACTTGCACGAAGATCGGGGGCGGCGGCGGTGGGGCAAAACGGAGGAAATCACACACCATCGAAGGCTTTTCTTGGCGAATTCATAACTTGAGTGTTTACTGCTTATGATGGCTGGAATTTGCTGCCGCCCCCACGACTGCCATCGACGACGAGGATGACGGTATTGGAGAGGCATAAACGGTAATTTTACGATTCATTACCGCCACCTCTCCGGAATTGATAAGCAATGTTTACGTTCAGGCGGTTTTTTTTGCGCGTGGATTCGCGAATCTGCATGAGGCGGCTCGGGGGCGGTTTTATTGCCAATCATTGCCAATGGTGCGTGAAATGATGGGCTTTCATTGTTTTCCAAAACAGGAAGAGTGAGATTGTTTCGTTTTCCTTTGTTTGAAGTTTCTACCCCAAGTTTCTAGAATGTTCTAGAACCTTCTAGAAGGTTCAGCATCTTAGTTCTTCAATTTTGATATTCAAATATGTCCTATATCTCGAAGGACCTTTCATAACTCATAGGGCAACTTTTAGGACTAAGTCCTAACTCTTAGAATTGGTACCATGAACTTAGGTTCAGATTCTGGGAGTATTTGAGGGTCTTGAAATCAAAGGATCTAAGACTTAAGACTTGAGGCTATTCAAAAATCAATTCTGGAAAAACCTTGGTGAACTCTGATTGATAGAGATGAAAACTCCCATCTGCTTTAATGAATGGTAAATTCATTTGGCTTCTTCCTCCTCCTTCTGCAGCACCCACCACAATCCCCAGCATCCCGAGGACCCTACCACGGAGTTGGAAGTGAATTTGTGGTCTCCAATGAGTCAAACACACGTGCGAGGGTGTGTCGCGTCCTCGGGCACGTGCCCGAGTGGGTGGCCAATATTGAAAATTGCATAATTTAGAGTCATCAAATGCACCATCATCATCAGCAGCCCCAACAGAAGAGCTGCTGCATACGGAAGGGGATTAGCGATTCATTATTGCTGTTTAAGAGGCCGCCCGCCGCCGCCCCTTGCAGCCTCCGATGGGTGTGTGGGTGCCAAATGTACACGCAGCTAAAGCCGATTGTTTCACTTTCAATCAGCCCATCATCATCATCATCATTGCGCAAGACTCAGAAATGAAATCCTGGTATTTGGAGCCTGGGATCTGCGGATCTGAGAGATAAGAGCTGCTGATGATGATTATGATATGGGGATGTGAACGAGTAGTCAATAAACTAATTTCGGCTTTGATCTTCGACGCCGCTCCGCATTCCATATCGATATTAATATGGGAGGATCTTCGGGGAAGCGCTCCAAGGAGGAACATATTAAGGATAATTACTTGCCGCATACGCTTGGTTGTTCCCAGCTTTCGGCTCCCAGCTCGTGCATATGTTCGTCTGGAATGGATTTGATTTATTCGTAAACTCCTAGAAGATGAGGAACGGAGGAGGAGAGGTTTGAAACCTTCGAAGGCAGGAAGGCGGTCGCGCATTGTTGGTAGTTGCTTATTTGTGTAATGGACATCTGCAACGTTCCCGGTTCCTGGTTGGAAGTGCAATCAGGACGAAAGCATCGGCCCATGGAGCAGGATTTTTTGTTTGATGGGGTTCCATGTGCGGAAAAACGAGTGTGGTGGTGGCGGAGGCGGAAAAACATATTCTCGACTGATTTGAGCACCATAATGACTCGCTGGTTGAATATCATGGGCCATTAGCTGATGACTGTATGTGAACGAACGGTTCTCACTTCCGGTCTCATTGAAACTACCTACTATGTCGAAAAACTCCAAAAAATAGAGTGGAACCTTTTATGGGATGTGGGCAAACTCCAAGGTCGAAACAACAACATTTGGTACTTCAGAATCAAGTTTAGAAAACCCAGAAACTCTTCTGGAACCTTCCCCAGAAGTTACATGTGAGGACAACATAATGACAAGAAGTAATAATGCTTGAGATGATCACCACTGATAATCCGAGAAATGCGAGTGGGAAGTAATTATTAGGGCACTTCCGGAACCGGCGCTAAATCACGCAGGAATCCGGCATTTTCGGGGATCCACTCTGATAATTCCACCACATGGACCGCCGGCAAATTACCGTTTATTAGTGCAATTTCCCGATTTCCCAGCCATCATAATTCATATCGTTCCCCATTTCTGAAACACCTTCTCTCGCACAAATCCTTCATAACTTTACAAGTTCTTCAAGAAGGTTCTTGCAAGTTGAAAAATCCTCTGAGCAAACTTGGTGTGGACATGATGAAGCTTGCATGTGTAATCCTGGAGGACAAGGAATGGAACGAAAGTGAATTCGGCGACGTGGAGGAACCGGGGGAGTGGATGGAGTCTTATCGTATGAAGGATCTCCCTCTGGCGAGCCGGGAACAGCCAGGAACACATGGGGGGCAATCCTCGAATTCACGTTTATAATATCTGCATGATAGGCGCAGCTCATTGTCCACATGTCACTCACCGACTGATACGGGATAAGGAGGATATGGCGGGATGGCTGGTTCCCCCGGGTTGCAGATATGCACGAGTGGTGGGGGGGTTCGGGGTTTAGGGGGAAAGTCACACAAAGTGCTCTGGAAATTGAAAACGAAAATCAAACTGAAGGGAAAAACTAGCCCAATGGATTAATATCTAGTTTGACTTATCTAGATCTAGACCCGAACTATGGGTTTCTGAGTTGCAGAATCTGCAACGAAGAATGGGTTCCAGAAGAGTTTCCTAAATGTTTGACCTCGGTTGTTATGGTCTTTGAACAAATTATTTGTATTTAGTTCGGTTCTGCTCGACTTGATTCACTCTGGTTGGAACAAACTCGCCGCGTGTTCTGGAAGAGCGAGTGGCGGCGGTGGCGGCGGCGGCCTGGTTACCATGGCTACCGTGTTGCCATCGCGACGCATGGCGCGTTTCTCCCTATATACGCGCGTGGAGGCAGTGGCGGCGGCCGAATCGGATTCCAATCCGACGGCGGCAGAGCGAAATTAGTTGATGACTTGTCTGCAATGGGCGCTCAAATCAAAGAATGCGCGAGATGAAAGGCGCGGGCAAGTTGCAAATGAGTTGTGTTGCTGATTCATTATCGCGTTCGCAAGAAGTTCTTCGCGGCGTTGTATTTGTTGCCGTCGTCGCCTTCAGTGGGGGTGCTGTGCGGGGGCGGCTTCCTTCTCGCCGGGGCGAAAAACGAGCGCGCGCGTTTATGACAGCCCAATTTATAATCTTATTTACTCCTTTTCATAACGCGCGCACACGTACACGCCACGCACGCCGCCGCCGAAGAAAGGCAATTGCATGTATAATAAATAAGCGCAGCCTGCGGAATTTATCGGTTTTCTTCGCGTTTTTTGTCCCACTCGTTCCCGACATTTTGCATTGCGTTCGCTGGTGTTTTATGCTTTGCTGCCATTTTCGGGGGGGTTCTGGGGGGCGGGAATTACTTTGATTTATTGTGTTAGCAGCGTTACCGCAACACCTCAGCACAAGTATAAATAGGAATATTCTGGAACCGAGACTCTATGATCTTTGTATCGAAAGGTCCAGAAGTTTTGGGAATAATTCTGAGATCTTCTTCAGGTCTTCTGAGGGTTTACCTCAAAAGGTTCACATTAGGTTTATCCAGAACTTGAAATTTCATTGTTGAAGTCTCGGAAAGTTGAGGAAGTTGAGGAAGTATCCAGAAGGTTCAAGGTCTTCTAGAGATCTTCCAGATGTCTATTACTGGATTCTAGAAGACTTTTTGCAGTAAAACGAACGTTTGAAAGCCACCAGAGGTTTCAAGGTCTTCTAAGAATCTTCTGGATTTGATCTTGGAACATTCTAGACGCCCCTCCATAGCTAAAAATTAGGTCCAGAAAGATTCCAGAACTTTCAGTTGTAATGTATGGGTCTTTCAAGACTATAGGACTTGCTTCTGAATATAATTTGAAGTGCCTCCATACCAAAGTATAACGTTTGAGCACTTCTGGTACCATACTTACTCGGGAAAAGTTAGCAATCTTTTAGAAATATTAGAACTTCAAAGTCACAGAATTCCTTCCAAAAACCTTTGGGTCTAGAAGCCCTACGTTTGTTTCTATCAACTTTTTCATCGCTCTCTCACGAGTAAGTCATCATCTTCCGGACAAGCGAAGCCCGGGATGTAGCAGTCATGGTCGTTTGCGGGGGCTGAGGGGGACGAAGGATGCAGGGACTTTCATATTGACATATCGCACAAACGAAGCAAGTGACGCGTCCCCGACGCGATTGAAAACGCGCGGGGCATCAGCATCCGCGTGCGCGCACACACATCACCATCACCCTTCTTCCACTCGGATGCGCGTCCCCATCACACATGACATCACATCCGGAAGTCAGAACGTATGCAGCGACGGCGGCACCGCCGCCGCCCGCCATCTATATGCATGAAGCGCTCGCGCGCGCGCGCGACATTACCGCATCCAGTCTTAGGCGCTTTAATGTCACAGTCCATCGGCGCACGGCCCGTGGCGCAGCCATACCGGAAGTCCGTCTAATGCATCCGACCCCCGCGCCACCACCCCCCATACACACAGCTCCTGCTGGAATACTTGTGAAAAATACCGAACACAAAGTCAGAAAAGGTTTTTACTCGTGGAATATTGCCATTTGGGAAAATCAAAAAATAAGTGAAAATATGAACCCGGGGGGGGACAACCGGAAGTATCCCATTCCATACCAACGAGGTTGCAATAAAAAAGTACCCATGCATGTCCTGGACCTTGTGTGCGTCCAGCGGTCATGTAATTCCACTTCCGGAAGTCGTAATGCGCGCCATTATTTCGATTGCGCGCGCCCCTTTCGCACAACATTTGCGAACCGAACGCCCCAACGGGGAAAAAACACCCAAAACACAAAATCGCCCATTTGCCTTTGGTCTTTGGTCTTTGGTCTCTGACGGTTTCTTGGACAATCAGCATATTTATGGGCGCAATCATTCAACCCAGGACGAATGGCGTAATTGCGCTGATGAAACGCCCCACTTCCTGTTTGTCCTTTCCATTACAGAAACACATCGAAACTTTTTTTGCGAAGCGAACTTCACTGTTGAACCCTTCAATTCAATTTTGGAAGTCGTACGAATTCACAACTTTCCTCCTCTTGATACGGGGCTTCCCATGATGCGACGTTGCCGCGGAAATTGTGCAATGTCATTGATGGCGGTGTTTCTGGAATCGTTACATGTGTACCTACGGTGTCCTCGCCATCATCGCCGGGTTTTTTGGCGGTGCGTGCCTTATCAGTTGTCGCGTCTTAATTAAGCCCTTTGTGCGCCGCCCTCGCAAATGTTCTCGATGCACATCACGAATTCAAATCAGCGTCGTTGTTTTCCCCCCATCTTCCCTTTACTTTTCACAACTTTTCAATAGCTAGGGTATTGTTTTCCTTCAGGACCATCTACAGGTACTTTCTGTGATGTCCAATTTTCTGGGCAAATTTGAAAAACTCAGTTTTTCTTCTAGAAACTTTCCTCATGTCTTTGGTAACTTTTTACAGTGTTGCCAATGTTGTCAAATAGCAGTGTTGCCATTACTACCAAATAGAAAATAACGATTTTTCGGGAACAAATTCATTTTCGATCTGATTGAATCGACCAAAAAGTTATTTCATTATGGACGCGCATTGTTGCCACCTAAATTACGAATTTCCCCGCACGAACCTCTACAACGTTGCGCCGCCGCCGCGTTCGGGGGCGCGCGTGTGAAATGAATGCGCGGCCCCGCGGCAGCAATGGGGGCACTATGGGGGAAATATTTTTGACTGACACATGAACACACATCGAGCGCGAACGGTTTTGATGGGTGACGCCGGCGATTGCCGCCGCGCACCAAATTCGTGAGCGGAGGCGGCGGCAGCGACGATGAAGGACGTCGGGCGCGACAGCAGCGCCGCTCCGAAATGTATTCACGCTTTAATATGCATCCGCCACCGTATCGAATCTTCCCCCGGGCGCACATGACATGCGAACCGAAATATGTTGTTATATATTTAGAAAATAATTACGCCGCGTTTTGTCCCGGCCACGTATCCAATACACCTTCCGACATATTCGAGAACGGAAATTTCCAATTTTTCATTCGTAACGCAGCGACATCTATAGCGTCCTTCGATAAAATACAAGTTATTTACTAATGACTAGTTAATAAACTGTTCAATTTCAGTTTATTTGTTGTTATTTATCGGTTGTACATATGTAGCATGTGTTTTTATCCCTCCTTCAGGGACGTATTTAATTGGTTAAATTTGATGGGATCTCAATAAAATTACAATAGGTTTCAAAAGTTTCCATTTGGAGTTGAACCGTACTGGGGGCTTCGAAATTTCAAAATTTGAGCCCGCCTCTGATGTGGGCCTATTGGGTAATATATCATTGCATGTGGGACATACGCGGGACTTCGCGGATGATTAACGAACTCCCCGACCGTTCGCCTAACTAATTGCCCGCACACTATTGACAGTTGTTTGTTTTTCGCCCGCTTTGTTTTATTTTGTCCAGTCATGGATATCAACATCATCCGGTCATATCCGAATTTTTAGTTGGACCCCTAAAACCCAAAACCCAAAAATCCACCATTGCCCATTTTGGGCACATCGACGTCACGTCGTTCACTCTCGTTAGTATGCATGGCATCTCTTTGGAGGAGATGCTGAAGAAACAACACGCAAATCTTGTCGTTGGGTCCGACAAGGAGAGCGGCCGAAGAAGAAGGCAGCGACGTGGAAGCCGCGTCTCGTGGAGGGAATTAACGAGTCCGGACACGTTTCGCACGTTCGGCGCTGGTTCAGCCTTCGCGAACGGACGCTCCGCGGGTCGAAGACGTTGGAGATGGATGATGGGCCCCAGAGGTGGGAAGAGTGAGCGATGCTGTGGAGAAGATGGCGTGTGGAGGAGCGCAGACACTCCCAAGACAAAAGGCGTTGACTCGCCACCGACGAGGATGACGTCGATGGTGTTCTTTCTCTTCGCCAGCGAGAGCGCACTCTGACGGCTCTACGCGCGGGTAATTCAATAATCCCTTCATCAATCACACTCGTTCCGAATGTGTGCATCCAGTGAGGTGAACTCGTTGCTAGAAGAAGAGACTAACAAATATGAAGTGGGAATCTTCTGGGTTTGCTCAAGGTTCAACATGGTCCAGTAGCAAAATTGGAAGGTATCATGGGTTTAGGGTCCCAAATGGTCCAAAGGCTTGAAATGTTCACTTTGGGGTTCTAGAAAGGCGAAGTCAACTCGTGAGGTCTTCTGGGAGAAGATAAAGTTGTAGGGTATCAAAATTCTGGGTTTCCTCGGAGTTGGGACTTCTAGGGTAGTTCTAGAAGGTTGCACCTCTAGTTTACGGTTCTAAGAAGGTCTTTAAAGTGGGCTGACTATCACCTTGTTCTGGAACAAATTTAAGGTTCTAGAAAACCCTCAAGGGCTTGTAAGAAATTGGTCTTACTGACAATGACTGGTCCCATATTAAGGGACATCATTTGGATCTAGGGATTGGGCTCAAGACTTCAAATGTAAATATTGCGATAAGGAAATGAAACCATCACCTTCTTGAAATACTAAGAACACGAATTATCGAAATTGGACAACACTCTATGAAAGGGGGTCTTCCAAAGGGAACTATGGTGGCTGGTACGAACGGGTTCGTTTGTCCATGTTTAATTTTCCCTTTTTTCCATCATCATCGCCGTCCATGTATCGATGATATATGTACCGACACATATTTTGTACTTTGTTTTGTTTGCTCGATCCATCCGAACCATCCATCCATCCATCCAGGCCAGGGATTCCACCTCTGTATGAGTGTCATATTTTCAACACCACGAACCTCCACGCCGCGTACGCCGCCAAAGAGATAGATGGTAGAGGTGTTATTTACTTCGTCACTTGCTGATCATCAATCAGTGTCTGCCACCTGACATCGCGCCTCAACAATATGGCCGCCACTAATATATCCACCGCCAATACCATGAACAAACAGGAATGAAATTTCGACCGAAAAACAATCCGGGTGAACATTCAATCCGCGGAGGAGAAAACGAAAAATTAAGAGTGATGCTCGTTGGCATTTCCGGTCGTCGATTGAAATGAGCATGGGCAGTTGCGGTCGTTCCCACAGGCGCATGCGACGCGGACAAAAGACGCTCGCCGACCCCAAATCAAATTATCTAATTCAACTCAATAAGAAGAGCCCATCACAAAGATGAGTGCCATCATAAGACCATGCGTATACAGGTTTTGATTCAACATTTTGTGGATCCCATGGTCAAAAACCCACGAGAAGGCAGTGGCATTGCATCCGATATTGATCGATAAATTTGGTCAATGACATCACTTGAAAGTTTTCATGAACTTGTCCCAGTTCGAACAACTCCGGACTTTCCCTCTTCCACGGCCATTATCCTTGCTGCTCCTCGCGCCCGAATCTTATTCATATGCTCCATCGATGTATGCGTGTTGGTGGTTATTGATTAATGATTGATGTGTCCCGCTCATGTTTTACCCATGATTTCCATGTCCCGAAAGTTTCTGATGTGCCCACTCACTCCCGTTGCGCGACCCGTGGCTGGGCAGCTCATTGATATGGTAAGTCCGAATGGACGCGATTCCCTAATGGCTTTCTGATTGCTCTTAATGTCCGCACATAATAACTGACCAAATCCGCAACACCTCCGATACCGATATTGATGACATTTAGAGGACATTAAAAAACATGACGTGCTCCCATGTATTATGCATTCGGAGATTTGCCATCCATTGGGAAAGTTGCAAGTCATATTTGGAGGTTATTACTTTTGTCCACTGCGTATGCTGTAGGAAAGTATCGCATGTCATCTGATTTTTGATATATTCCCCTTTTTTTCCGAAACTCTCACCGGAAAGGGAGAATTACTAATAGCTAACGGTGAGTGCTGGCCATTTTGTAGGTGTTGGGTTCCTTGGGGAGAGTGACTTCTTGGATGCCATCATCATGTGGTGTCAGATGTCATAATTGTCATTAGTCATAGAAGTGATATTAACATCTATTAAGAACTCTGGACACTTTTGTGGCTTCAGTTTCATACTTGGGTTCACTAGAAACTTCTCTAGAAGAGAAGTGGTCTTGAGGTCTTGAGCCAGAAAGAAGGTCCAGAGAAAATGGGAGTTCCCTAAACACCCTTAGTACTATAAACCCACATAGATTCTGTACAAGATCTAAAAAAATGCTTTTGTTACAGATTCCAACCCTTGGAAATGATGGACCAATCAACGAATACTCAGAATAAGGTAGGAATCTATCAATATTTTTTGCCGGCCACGTAAACATCAAATGGGAATGGTCTAAACGTCCCTAAGAGATATTTAATTACAAAATCCCAATAACTCCGTGTGGAATTCCAATAACTCCCGACTGACGCCAAAGGTGGGACGAGGTCTAATTGAAAATATCCCCCTGGAAGAATGACTGCACTCCCATAGGCTCATCAAATGACTCCAGTCAATGTACCCAGAAATCAACAATGCTCCAGAATTACCTCTGGCATCTCTCTAAGTTGTACGTCATAACCATGGTCACCTTCATGACCCACACCACACCAGTAGAATCGATATTCATATCAGAAACGTATGCGTTCTGCATCACTAATCAATTCAATCACTTTTTCCTCCCTCACCGTTGGACGGATAACTTGATTTTGTACACTGCTTGTTTGTGACGTTATCGCGACGAGGACATTTCCTTATTGCGTTCCACCCCATGATCATCTACCGGGTCGGTCCGAAGAAGGGGGTGCACACTGTGCACGATTAACTAACTGATACGCAGCTTGGGGGCGCACTTTGACATAGGTGTTAACTGCGGGGGCTGTGCCGCACGCAAAAACCCGCCACCGAAAACCCACCCGAAGAAGGGCGGCATCCTCTTATCTAATATTGCGTACGTAATCAGAGATTAGTCGACTCGATGACAACCACCGCCAGCGCTGGTCCCCTTCGGTTTATGCAACTTTTTGTGCGCGCTTCTTATCAGCGATCGCCAGCACATAAAACAAAATTTCTTTGTGTTGGATACACAACTAGCCCCAAATAAGGCCCCGACAAAGGGTTCAAACACAGTAAATTGAAGTCCCACAATTAGCATATAGGATAGTTACAGATGTTCAAGGACATCCTCAAAGATGTTCTAGAAGTTTTTTGATCGATATCGATCTATGAGTCATGAAATTATCATTGTCTGGGAAGGGGGGTAATAAAAGTAATAAGCAAGGGTGATCTTCAGGTACCCACATGGGAACCATCCAGATGATAGCTCCTGCAAATCATAGCCGATGTAAATCCTTGCAGGATCATTTGCACACGTATTCGGGAATTCATCCGCGTGCCAACGACGTTCCAAGAGTTGTGGTGGGGAGGTGGGGGGATGAAACTGGGGGAACTGGGGGCGGTAACAGCATACAGTTTATCATCTGTTTGGGATCTGTCCAATTCATTATGTTCCGATTATAACCTCATTGAAGAAGATTCATGCTCGCACGTAACATTGCACATTGTGCCGCGAGCGGCCGCAAGAGGGGCTTCCCACCGACCATTCGGGATTCATCCCATGCGCATAAATCTCGCCGAGGAACGACGAGAAATGTGCGCTTCACACGCACGTGCACGCCAATGATGGCTATCGATTGCGCGCCTTCGATGCACGCGCAAAAGTTAATGAACTTTTTGGAATTTTGCGAATTTCGTTCGTGGCGGGTGGCGCGTGCATCATGTAGATATTGCGCCGTAGTGAAGAGTGCAGATAGCGGGGAATCCCACCGCGTCGCAACCACCATGCGGCCCCAGCTTTCCGGAAAAGTCACACTGTTGATGATGATGATGGCGATGATGGGCGCCTGCCCAGTCACTCAATGCGGTATCCTCGACTCGCTCCCGGTTTAATGCGATTTGATTTGACACTAATCCCTTTATCGGCGGATCCCCGCCACCCTAGTGGAGCAAAGTCGGTATTGCAGAGCTCCGTGCACCACCAGCGCATAGACAGCGTCGCGCGTGGCGCGCACCAGAATTGAATTATTTTAAAATAGCATATGCCGTCGATCGACACTATGGCAACTATCGCCAGTGTGCGGACGGTGAACAGTCGGGAATTCGTTTATCTCTCCCTCGGGACTCGGGATTTGGACCCGTTGGTTTATAAATAACTCTGGCGCTGCTAATTCACTTAGAATAACACACATATGCAGACACATATTGCCTGGGTTATAGTTACCACCCCCTTTCAATCAACCATTCTTTGCATAAAAAAACCGATGAATAAAATTATTCCCAATTAAATTTAATCTTTCTTTTATGATCTGTTGCTCTTCCTCTTCTTCTTCGCAAATTCAGTTTGGGGGTCTACTTCCTTGAAAGTTGTTGTTACTACTTGTTGTTTCTTGTTACCTAATAACTTCCTTACGATTTGCACCCACACTCACGTACCTTCTGGAACCAAGGTCTAGAACAGGAAATCCTCCTTCTGAGGTGGCTTCCCTATACGTCCTCCTTGTAAAGTTTCTTCATTCTCGTTCCGGGGCACACACACACATAGACACCCACGGGAGCATCCAGGGAACTTGCACTGCTCAAAGGACTCCCCTGTCCCATTCCAGAGCCCTTCGGTGAGCTCCTTGGCAGTCCTTGTACTTTGAGGAGATTTGCTTGGTGATGATATGTTGCTACAAATTCGTCCGCGAGGCTCCGGTGCTGCCTTGAAGTTGGCTTTAAAGTTTACATGTGCATGCTGCGTGGGCGGTGGAGTGGCGGCGGTGGCGGCGGTCGCGGATGAAAGAGCACCTCATCTCGCACGTTCTGGAGATGAATTAAGTGAACATCAAATGTTACCTAGTGATGGTATCGTCCCGGGGGGTACCTGTTAGCTCACACATTGCATGCGTGGAGATGCCGCCCCCATCTTGCCACCACCCCCCACCCTCGGTATAAGACGCTGGGTGGTTTTAATATGGAAATTTACAAAGTAGCTTTGGAGTTTAGAAGTCGTCGACGGCGGCGATATTAATTAGCGGGGAATTATGTTGTACACGTTGGGTTTTGTTGAAGACTCTGGAGGCGGCAAAATTTTCATTCGAGTTTGACATTCTGAGTTGAAATTGTTAAGTTTTCACTTTTAGTTGCATTTTAGTGGGATTGGGGATAAATGTTGAGTAATCAGGATTAAAATTGCAAATAGCCCTACAGAAGATTGAGACCTCAAAGGATCCAAAAAGTAATTGAATGGTCCTTTGTACTTTTGAGGACCTTAGATCCTTCTCGTGAAAGGGTCCTAGAGTTCTAATAGAGGAAACATACACTGTACAGAAATTTCGGAAATTGTGGTCCTACAAAAATTGGGACCACTACCTTAGGAACCCCACTCTGAAACCCAAACTTTCAAGGACTTTCCAAAATGAGCACCTTTGTAATCTCCCTGGACATCTTGAAATGACAACCACATTTCCTCCACGTCAACCCGTCCAAATGAGACCTCAAACTCCCTGGGCCACATTCACACATCACTCTAGTATTAGTATTTAGCGTGGAACTGCTAGGGTCCACGTGGTGAATATTAAATCAGTCGGTTGATTGCTGGGACCCGCCCCCGTCGTTACATCATACATGTTGTGTACATGTCGTATTCCTCCTGCATCAGATTTACTATGCCCTTCCTCCTCCTCCTCCTGCCCCCCCATTTGCTCCCATCACACACCCACACCTAAACTGGGACCCATACTAGACGGCTAAACTAAATGTTGGGCCGTAATGCATGAGAATGAGATGAGGTCTTGTAGTTGTGGCTTGCACGAGCATGTCACTGACAGACAGGCGCAGCAGCCTCCAATAGAACAATGCGCCTGATTGAGTTGCGATTAGTCGACGGCACATGGCGGCGGCATGGGAGGATGCCCGATATGGGCTGCTGGAGTCCTTCTTCTTCACCTCCACCGCCGACGACACGTCATCCTCTCGCCGGCAAGACGCTTTATTTCCGGTGTGTGTCAATGTCAATGCGGCATTGTTTATCGTTTGAATGCTCTGCATAAGGTGCTGGAATTGGGTCCACATGGGTTGGGTTGTGTTGGGGCGCGGTATTCGAAAAAGGGCACAAATAAGGGTAAACATGGAAATGAGATAAACGCGTCGTGTCCGGGGTGGTCGCAAAAATCAAAATGTTTATAATATCGCTTACAGTTGTTGTATGAACCATGGTCAAATGCATCATCATATTACGGGACGTTGAACAACATCGGACAGTCATTTCCCATTCAGATGTGGTCAAGCGCACGCGGACGGATTGCGTTCTGGGTTCACATATCCATCCATCCAACTGTCCATCCACCCGAGAATGGTCCATCTAGCCAACATCTATTTGCGCATATTGCTATCCATAGGGTGTTTCAAAAAACCCTACCAAATTTCATTTTGTTAGGTCTTCAAATTTGCTACCCATAGTTGTGAACCCTTTTTGGGCTCTCAGGTATCTCACAGATTTTTCGTTGGTTGTTGCTAAAAATTTTATTATAACTAGGGTGGATTGGGAAATATATAATGTGCCAGCCAGTGGCGTGGTCACATTGGGGTTAAACTTGACCGAGACGAGTTCAAATGACAGCCGACGACGATTCAACGAGCTCAATGTACCGGATATGTTGGACGGTTATTAATTACGGATTAATTCTATGTTGCACGTTTTCATACAGCAGCCATGAACATGCGAGAGCGTGTATCCACACTTTTATCAGCGCATAATAAATAACGGTGCGGCAATGTCACTGACCACAAATTAAATCAAACTTATCGCATTTCATCCTAATGGATCTCTGATGTCAGCATCAACATTTTTGCTTTTTTGCAACAAACCTTCAATTTGGACCATTTTTGAACTCCCTTACAATTAGTTGTTCAGCAGTACCCAAAATATACTTCCAGTCAGTTTTTTATGTAAGGTTATAAAACATCCAAGGTTGGTTCTTCCATGTTTCCCAGAATTCCTCCTGTTCCAGCATGAGGTGTACAGCACAATCGCTGCTTATTGTTGTGGAACTGCCTCCATGGCATCCAGTCAGGCACATGAATCATGTGAATATGACTGTAAATTATGACGACTCGTGTGTTTGTGACGGGTACACATGAACCATCATACATTCCCCCCAATCCCCAACCCTGGTTACCAAATGATTAAAAGTCAATCAAGTTTACAGTAGAACAACCCTTCAAAACAGTACTTCACTATGTCATCACTAGATGTCGCCACTGGGAAATCTTCAAATCTACTGGTATACCACCAAATCGGTAACGAATTAATTTGTCATTATCGGTCTGGTAACTATTGGTTGACGATGAATGAGTAATTACGGACTTGGGAATGAATGGCATCTTCGCGATGCGTGATGCGCGCACGTCAACGCATCGCGCATCCCGTTAGCAGTTAGCAGTAAGCAGTGAGCTATGAAGCATGTAACACCTGAGCAATCAGTCCGTAAATGACATGCGGACGTCACAAATGCGCGCACGTTACACGCCTCGACGGTTCACACATCTCGACTACTGATTTCTACCGAAGCATACTATTTCCAAGAGTTGTGTGGACTGAACTTCATTAGGCCTCTATTCATTCCACGAAATGGCGGCGGCGTTGCTCTGATGGTGATGGATACTACCAGATTTCGAAATGTATTTGTTTACGGTTCCATTCGGCATGACTTGCCCAAAAGTTTGATTTGGAAATTTAGCAAATGCCGGAATACCTTCAACTTCTTCTTCCTCTTGGGTTTCAATTTCGTTGAGAAGGCTTGAAGTTGGTTTGTTGATTGGGACTCTTTTGATGACCACGCACATTCTTCGTGCATCAGGATGATGATGCGGCGAAATTGAGGAAATCAGCAACCTACCATGAAGAAACATGATGGTAAACGATGGGATGAAGGTGTTGGACTAAGCAGGCGTTTAAAGGGTGTTTAAAGGTGTAAAAATACCAATTTAATTTGATGGTATGCCACTGAAGGTCTTCAAGGTAGATGGGAATGTGAAGAATTTCAATGGGATTTGTCTCCCACGCTTCCAAATTATTCTGAAGTTAAACGATCTGTCACAGCGTTTTGAAGGTGTGCAAAGTATTCACTTCCTGGACGATTCACACCTTCTTTTGTTAGTTTTGTCATGCGATCTTTTCGGCGTATTTAGGTAGCAGCTATGGGTGTACCTTTTACAAAAACCCAATATTATAACTTCAATTTTTGTTTCAAAAATTTTGGTACAAAATCCCTAATTAGTACTTCTCCTGGAAAAGAATTGAAGGTATACCTTCAAATTCAAATACATTGCTTCCCAACCTCCAAAAAAAAAATCCGGTAACACAATGGAGGAACAACTCACTCTTGAAACGTCAATCATTCTGACTGATTTTACCCATGTGAATATTTTCCTTCGCCATCTTCTCGGGTCTCTTCTCTCATCTCACCTGAACTCACCTTGTTCGTACCTCCATCTCATTACCTTCACCACATGTAGTTGCTTGTTGCTTAGCATGAGCTTGTAGTCTGCATCCGAAATCTGGTCTCTTTTTTTTTCTTGGTCCACGAATTGCAGCAGCAGATTGTTGTGAAACCCAAGCCGGCCTAATAACCCGTGCACGTTGGGCACTCCTGTGCTTCCCACAGGGGTCGAGGGCGGCCCTTTTTGCGCGTGGAAGTGAGAGCGACAGAATTGGAACGCTCACCTGGGTATGGAATTATGTGAGGGGCGGCTTCCGGTCGACGTGTACTCGTTCGTACATGCATCGTGTGAACACAACGATTCGAGTACCCATAATCTCAGGCGTTTAATTTTTTGGGTACTCCATTTGAAACTTCACTCTAGAAAATTTCTAGAGGAAAAGATCTTTCAATTTGAAAATTTGGAAAAGATGGGATAAATTATTAATGGGTATGAATCAAAATGGCGCCCCAGTATTGATTTTCCAATCTGAATCGATTTTTTAATCGATGGTACAATACCAAACATAATAATAAGATTAGCACCGCTTTTTGAATAAAGCAACACTTGAACACTGTGATTCAATGCCCATTTTGGGGCTTTATTCAACTGGTTGATTGTTGGTACCACCATTGAAGCAATCCAAAGACTTTCAAGGACAATAACACATGTTGCTACACATTCATTGCATTCAAACACGTATGATTCGCTTTATTAGTTATGAATAATAAATTTAAAGGGCGCCCTTTCAAGGTGTACCATCAACAATCCAAGAATGGTTCCACTTGTTCGTATTACCTGAAATTTAATTTGCAAATAATCCACCATACAAATAATTGCAATATCCTCCTCAAAGTGACTTTTATTCTCCAAGTAGAAAAGAAAATGTAAACTTGATGGTATTCTGAGTCATTTCTTGATCGATTCATGAAACTTCAGGGAAACAAATATGAATGAATGAAATTTTTCTGATTTCTTCGCTAAGCTTTTGATGAATCAACTCCTGGGCGTGTCGCCCCCTCGGAGATGATGAAATATAACGCCACCACATAAATATCTTGTTCCACAAGCGACATTTTCTTTCTCCGGGCATACCATGATGGATCCATGATCTATATGGATCAGGGTCGACATCTACGATTTCAATGGGTTCATTCAGAAAACGAAAAACGAGCAGCAGAGATGAAAAAAACTCTTATATCCCCCATGGTCCGACCAACCGCCAACACACCTCGTCGAAGAGGTATCCACCCGAAGTATCGCATTCTGCGAATCGCATGTTGGGTTTGGGTTTCAGCGCTTCAATTTCGATTTGCGGTCGAAATGGGAGATGCGAGTGGAGTAAAGACGGGAAGCCTTGACGAAGAACCCCCCGTGGATGCATTGTTCGATAGGGTCCTCTTCTCTTCTCTGAGCTATTTTTTCTGATTTGGTCTTCGGCGCTCTTCTTCTCTGCTGCAGCACCTATGAACGTAGGAGCTCTCGGCATTGTGCACGCCGCATTCCCCGGTGTCTATTGTTTGGTTCTGAAGGAATGGTGTGATGGGGTGGGCGAAAGGGGGGAGGAGAGGGCGCTTCCATTGAAAATTAAAAATTGTACCTTGTACCTGATTTTTGCGCGTTTTGTGTGTCGTTCTTGGAAGTGCAGTCGAGCATGAGAGCGAAATCTTCGACATGTCCCATTTTGGGCCGTGTAAGTAGGGTACCTGGAGATGGTGTAGTCCTCATGTTGTGGGAGTGTATACCACGAAAACATTTCGATCGGATGAGAAACTGGTGCAGTACCATCAGATATCTTATGGTCTCAGATTACAGGGTGCTAATTGACCATTTCCTACTCTGATCTCTGTGATAACAAAATTTTCCCAGGAGGGTTCTTGAGGTACCCAAAATTTTCCTGGGGTACTTCTTTTTGGAAAGTGGTGTCCCCAAAATTGCAAAGCTGATGTTTTAAAGTTATTTGTGCAAATTTATATTTCATCAACCATCTTTGAAGAGCTCCCTCATCTCATCAAGTTCGCATCTTCATAATTCATAATCTATTTCGGCATCCTCGCTGCAAGCTGTTTGAATGTGTGGGAGATGCTGGAGACTAAAGATTCGATCCGATCGGATATTATTTTTCTTCCTTGCGCTTCTTCAGCATCGGCCCCGACAACAATGTGCCCCGAGATTCCATTGTTGCGCTTCGCGTGGTTTCACTTCGGGAGTTAATAATCCTCTCCCTCACTCTGGGCCGAGGTCTCATCATCACCGCGATGTCGGCAATGTCAGAAGAAGAAGAAGAGGAAGGACGACATCCCCATGGATGCTTCATTAAGCCCCACGTAGTCCGAAACCTTTGGTGGATGCACAACTTTTTTCAAATCTCCTCCTCCGACCGAAATGAACATATCCACGAGGCCCAAATTGGGAGTGAGATGGAAGCGTACAAAGGTAGCCGAAAATGCGTCGAGCTGTCAATCAGATGGGTTCCCTGCTGTCTGTGAGGGTTGCGGATCTTTTCTCCGAGAATTCATGTTTAGCGGCCGAAATTTACCTGCAGCCGAAGCCGTACACCTGGACCATGTGTTGATGGAAGGTGCAAATCTGAGATTATCTCCGAGATTTGCAGAATTTCAAATTTGAACTTGGTCCGAGGAAGCGGTCAAAAATATTTGATTAGAGGAGTTTTTTTGATGATTTTTCGCGTGTAAACTCCATGGGTCGTACATCATTCGCTGGGTGACAGGTCACCACCACCACCGCCCCCAATGCTGAAATGCGGTGGACCACCGAAGGCATCCTCCTAATCCTTCTCGCACATCCATCATCCATCCGTGAAGTTTGAGTGATGTCTTCACGCCCCGCACCATCGTCAACTCGGGGGCGGCTAGATTTAAACATCATTTTTATCCAAATTACCCACCAACGTGTAATCAATTCTAATTTAAGGCTGTTGCAAGGGTTAAAGCGATAATGGACGTGGAACGATAAAAAACGAAGTTTTATCAACAATACGCCCTTGTTGTATTTGTGTGTGTGTGTGTGTGTGGTTTGGGGGGCGGCTATAAAGTTGTTGAATACCCGTGCTATCGCGTCGTGTGGTCGGTGGTTGGGGGTGGATTTTAAAGTTGTGCGCCTCGAGCGGACAGTTTGCACTTCCGGGTGTTGGGCGGACAACGGCGGCGGCGACGATGGCGACATCGTCGAAGTTATCTGCGCGCACCACGGCCACCGGAAGCTCACGGCCGGCGGCTGTCGGAAGACGACGACACACATCATTTCCGCCGGTGTCACATCTGGGACGACGTGTGCCGAGATTCCAGCTGGCCACTGTCGTCGACGACGATGGCGGAGGCGGCGGAGGCGGCGTCGTTACCGGCGCGAGTTTTAAATAAATCTATCGCCTCCGAACGCCGCCCCAGCACATCACGCCACGTGGAGATAACGCTATTGAATATTGGAAAGGACATTCAATGTCCTGTCCCAGATAGTCACCACCATGCCGCCTCCAGTCACGTGGGGCTGTTGGAATGGGGGCGGCTATAACTGCGAGATAGGGCAAAATACTGATAAGACTTGAAGTATCAAATCCACCAATGTTGGAGGTTGGGTTTAGAATTGAATCTAGAATTTGAAATTTCAAATTTTTTTTGAACCCTTTTTCCGCGAAATTTTACGAACCCGCATAAAGATCCGAAGCAATTTGCTGGTTGATGGAAGCAATAAACTATAAACCAAACAACGACGCTCATCGCGAAGCCATAAATATAAAATCTGAAGCACAATCCTTCATCGAAGATTTTTTGGTGTCGTATAAAAGTCGTATAACAGCTCACAAGTGAAGGGTGGCGTTGCTGTCGCTATAACGGTCACAATAGTGCGTACGTCATCAATAAGAGATTCATACGCCATTAAAAGCCGGGCAAGAAAAACAAAAGGCATCCTCCGCCTTGAAGAGGTTCCTTAACCTCGCGGATTTTGGCACCAGCAGCAACAGCATGCACAATATTATTGTTGTTATTATTTATTGCCGGTATGCGCATGCCAAGAGCGCGTCGACGTCGACGTGAAGGATGCGATGGGCGTCTTCGCCGAGGGAAAACTTTCCTCGTAAATTAACCGACAACTTCTTCGTCGTCAAACATTCTCGAGGCATTGTTTCGTCGCCAAACTGTCTGCTCTTGCAGCCGACGCGACGCGGGACAACCAGAGACTCGTCGACTCCATGCATGGGTCGGTCGCACCCGAAGACCCATGAAGGCAAATTACCGACAGCTTGCTCCAAGAACCAACAAGAAGTAAAAATATAAGAAATCAAACGAAAAAAAATGAAGAATTGGAAATGATGGTGATGATGGTTGATGATGAGCGGCCCGCCCGCGATACGCTTTTTAACACCTTGGATTCGACACGCTAATTCTTCGTCTACCATCATCGACCAGACCAGTCGTCTCCAGCGCTGAGTTGGAGGTATCGATACGAAGAGTCCTCCGACGATTGATGATTGGATTGCGAAGAGCTGGTTTGAAGATGCTGCAGATCGGATCGGATGATGACGATGCCGCCGATCGATGATGATGGTCCGAGGTGTTGATGACGCCGCTGATGAGAAAATTAATGAAGGTCCGAGGTGCCTTCACGTCGTTAATAAGTTATCGATCCGTGAGGTTTCGGTGATCACAACAAGACAAAACAAAACAGTCCGCAACGAAATGGTCGATCAAAAAAAAGTCGAGGAATTTCTAAAATCTTCCTTCAAATGGTCCCAAATTGTAGTTACAACTTTTAGCCATCATTTCAAGTCTTGAGTCGTCCATAACGTCATGTTGCCCAATTTGGGCTTGGTAGAACTTGTCTAGGAATTTCTAAAATCTTGAGAGGTCTTCAAATGGTCCCAAATTGTTATCACACTTGCTTCCATGAATTTTCGAGTCTTGTGTCGTTCATGACGTAATGTTGCCCAATTTGGGCTTGGTAGAACTTGACCAGGGACTAAGGACTTGGGACTAGTTCGCATTGTTGCACCAAGATATGTTTGAAAACATCCCAATTACACCAAACAAAGAAAATGCATTCGGGCAATGTTTGCGAACACATAGAAGAATCTCGCAATGATAGATAACATATTGGGCCCCTTTGATTCCACATAATTCAATTCCTCGCCCAGTCAGTAGTGACGGAGATCGCTCACTAATTCTAAGCCCGGGATTTGCGTGAGCCACTCAGAATCCGCATTGGTAAATTCGAATGCCAAGAAACAGCCCTTCTAATCCACTTTTATCATCGCCAGACTGTCCGGACCCATGGTCGACGTCCGAGGCACATATTTTGGGTTTTCCCCGACATTAGGCGAAGCACCAACAAATCATTAACTTCGAATTATTCAAACAGCGGCCACTCATCTTATCGACGATGGGTCCTAATCGTATTCAAATCCGGAGATAAAACTATAACATGGGCTGAACACAAATCCCTCTACTTTCAAGTTGATTTATTGGGTGCTGCATGGTTGTACAACATCTCGGATGAAGTACCGAGCCTATTTCAAATATTTTCTTCTTCATTCGGTAAATGTAGAACCTCATTGTCAATGTATTAAAATCAAACAAGGTGGGCAATCAGGTTTCTGATTGCACTATATTTATTTCAGAAAACTGATGTTGGTGAATAAGATTCAGAATTAGGTTAAAGAAGGGGTTAATGAGATTCTGGAAAGGTATAACTTGGAAGGTAAATGTTAGTAAGAAATTATAACAAGGAAATTCATTTCTTGATTCTAAATTTAGACTTAGGGGAAAAGGGCAAAAATTTAAATTCTTAGAAGGTGCGATTAAAGTTATTTTAAGGGGCTTACTTAAGGGGCTTATCATCATTATCACTTAAGAGAAATAATGTGTAGGTGGGTGTTGCCAAGCTTCCAAGTTGCTAAATCTTTTAAAATCTTCTGATGGTATGTCAGAAATATGTCAGAAGTTTACATTCTCTTAGAAATTATTTTCGAAGGTGTTACCACAAGAACTTTTGTACCATTTTGTACCATTTCTAACTGGTCCTTCAAGATAACTTAAAAAGGTTTAAGGAATCCACTTTTAAAGTGATCCCAGAATATCCAGTTGGATGCTTCTATTAGAGAAATTTATTAGGTCAATTTCTACAAGCTTGGAAATTTGAAATTTCTGAATATCCCAGGACTTGTTTACAAAACCTGAAATTCTGCATAGAACTGCTCAGTTATGTATGGCACGTTCACGTGGGACAATACAGGACCCGAAGGCTTTTTGCACCACACCGTGCGCATTTCCAACTCCGGGGAAAGTCATCCCGCATGCACACACAATTTCGCGCGCGCGCGCGTTCGCAAACAGCGCGCATATTTAATGTCATTCGTGTTGACACAGGCCCCCGTTGGTGACGGCGACGCGGAATTGGTTTTGTTTGAATTTTTAAACGCTCTACTGCTCGCAATTTCTCCTCGACGACAGCCGTTGGAATTCTGAGCGATCCATAAGACTGAGCACTTGATGGGCAATCAGCCCATCGTTATTAGGCTCGGGCATAACCGGGCAGAAATGTTACCGATTCCGTAGCAGGTCTAGTTTTATGTTTTTTTCACTTCAATTGCTTTCAATGCCCCGAAGTTGTATGCGCTCTGTTTTGTATTGTTGCTGCATTGAATACGCAAGCGCCAGGTTGGGATTCAGAATCAGAATATATCGGTATGAATGGTTTGGCACCATTGCAGTACTGGGTCCTTTCTACCATTTGGGGCCTATATCAGGTGCTACTGATACCGGATTCCCCGTTCAATAACCTGAATATATTATTGTTGATGATAATGTGAGGTGTTAAATGGTGGCGCCATGAAAAATCTTGAGTCCATGTTTGGGGTTCACATTTATGGTTTTGGGGATTGGTCCCGAAATGGTGAGAGCACCATCCGGGCTATTGTTCCTTCGAATATTTATGTATCTGATGATAATAACTCAAGTAATTGTTCCTGTAATTGGCTTGAACCCTTCCTGGATTGGAGTTCCGAAGCTCTTGGAGCCTCCACCACAGCCACAGCAAAAGGGGAATCCCCCAATAAGTTATCTTGGCATCTAGGCAATAAATATTGCTCTTCCATTTCCAGAAATTCAAGAATGATCATTTTCGGGTTAGGAGTCTTTTTAATAAGCAAGTCATTGATGACAGAATTTGGGTATGGGTTGAGGACCTGAGGGTGGTGGAATTTTGTTTTCTAAATTTCACTCGTCGGGGTCCGATATTAATTAATTATTGAACCCGACTGCACTGTATAATAAATATAACGAGTTGCTTGGTAAAAATCCCCGCGAGGTATAATTAGTAATGGTCCGAATAATTAATGCCGGCTGCCGCCGCCGTCGCTACCGCCGCCGCCGGGGTATGCGCGCGCCCAAACTCTTGTCCCATTGCATGGGTCGGCCGCGTTCCGCCGATCTGGGTTGTTGTATGGGGCCGGTGTGCGAGTATCTCTCACACGCGCGGGTCGATTCCCGAGGCTGCGCACACAGGCCCCGCCCATTTGGGTCCTCACGCGCCGCCGCCATTGGTCGATCGATTCGCCATCGCCAGCGCTACCAACGCGAACATGCTCAGTAAAACCAACGCTGCCGCCGCGTACGAGGCGGCGAATTCGGTGGTGGGGGGCGCTTACAAAGAGAAACCACTCGGCGGCTATTCTGGAGTCATAACATTGAGTCACGCCGGCGAGTGCGGAGGTGATAACGTACGGTGCGCACCACGGATCCACTCACGCTCAAGTCGCAATATTTCGGGTCCGCTCTCTTTGTGTGCACTACCATCGCGGATCTCTCCGGTATCGTCGGACCATTTCGCGCCCACCTTGGTACGACATTACTAGGACACGGTGGCGGGCGCAGGTCGATCGCGTACGCAGAAACGTTGAAGGTGTCCCCGGAAGAGTGTCGCCCAATTTGGGGCCGCGCAACTCCACAAGTTCCCATCTAGTGAGTGAAGTGTTGAGTGAAAGCTGCCAAGCTGTTCTCGCCGACGGAAGACATGCTGACGATGGAAACCGACCTCAAGGGAGGTAGCCTGCATGCGACGATGCCGCCGCACCACGGCCTCCAGTCCTACGGGTCTCTGAGTGCCCTCGGGCAAGGCCCCATGCAGCATCTGGGCCAGCATCCGCATCAGCTCCACCATCAAGCGCCCACACCTCAGCTGCACCATCAACACCATCAAGCCACAAACCATCATCCCGGCGGTGGTCATCATCAACCCTCGCCACACCATCAACCACCGCATGGTCAACAGCCGAACAACAACAACTCCAGCAGCAAGAATCAGAACCTGGAGCGCGTCAAGCGGCCCATGAACGCGTTCATGGTGTGGTCCCGTGGCCAGCGACGCAAAATGGCTCAGGAGAACCCCAAGATGCACAACTCGGAGATTTCGAAACGACTCGGAGCCGAGTGGAAACTTCTCAGCGAGACTGAGAAGCGACCTTTCATCGATGAGGCGAAGCGACTACGAGCGGTCCACATGAAGGAGCACCCGGACTACAAGTATCGACCTCGCCGCAAGACGAAGACACTACTCAAGAAGGATAAGTACCCACTTGGGGCCACCGCGTTGCTGCCCACCTCGGACCCATCGGGGCGGTCCGCCGCCGCCGGCGTCCAGCAGGTGTCGGCGCGCGACATGTACCAGATGCCCAACGGGTACATGCCCAATGGGTACATGATGCACGACCCGACGGGGGCCGCTGCCGCCGCCGCCTACCAACAGCAGTACGCCAGCGCCAACTACCCGCGCTACGACATGAGCCAGATGCACAACAGCTACATGAACGGCGGCTATGGCGGCTACGGGGGCACGGTGCCCAATAGTGCCGGCTCGCCCTACGGGGGCATGCATCAGGCGGGCGGCTCCTCGCACAGCCCCTCCGGCTCCAGCATCAAGTCCGAACCGGTGTCGCCCAGCTCCGGCCTGCACACCCCCACACCGGCTGGAGGTGGCGGCGGCGGCGGCATCAAGCGCGAGTACTCCACGTCGGCCGCCGGCCAGCACCAGCAGCAGCCGCCCCCGCAGCAGGGCGACCTGCGGCAAATGATCTCCATGTACCTGCCAACCGACAGCGCCGCGCAGCACATGCAGCAGTACAGTGCGTCGCCGGAGGCGATGGGCCCCGGCCCCCTTGCGCCACTCGCGCACATGTGAGAACCGCTCTTCGCGGCGTCGGACTTGGACGTGCCGCCTCTGTGAACGCACCACCACCTCCACACCACCAACCAACCACCAGCCACCCCTTTTGTACATAATCTCTCTCTTTCATTGGTTAATTATTATCACTAAGGTTACGCATTCATTTTTATATCAATACACTCCTAAGGACGGCGTCACCGTCGCCGCCGCCCCCCGATGAGTCAAATGTGCAGGACCGTCTCTCGTTCTATTAATAAAACGTTATGTGGATTTATTAATAGCTAACGCAACGTATTCTGTTCGGGTTCTTGTTGGGGGCGGTTGTGATGAATGGAAAGTGCTTTTGACCGTTTGACGAACAGCGCCACCTGCGATTTGTGTAATTCACACCATGTGTGAAATTTTTATATATAAAAAGGACGTTTTGTGTGTGCGCGCGCCAGCGCCCTCGAAAGCATTTTTGATTCCCTGTTATCATGATGAAGCACAAGAAACCAAAAAATTTGGATGAAATTGATATCGATAAGTTGTACATATAAATTTTAAATATTCGCGCGTTTTTCTTTTCTCTCTCAAGCAACAAGTTGTGACTTATATAATTTGTTCAAATCATTTTGTGAGTGATTCAATCGAAATGTTACATGTTGCTCGTTATCAGCAATTGATGAAAATGATCAAACAAAATGACAGGGAAAATTTGTAACGGATGAGGAAGTAGAAGAAGAAGAAATGAAATGTTGTCAATGTTGACCCAAGAAGGACAAAGGTGAAGAATGAGATCTACTGTTATTGTTTTATAATTTATATTATATTAATTATATAAATTTATATTTTAAAATTGTGTATGTAATTATTACTCTTCTCTCTTATTCGATTGGTTTTTTATGCAACAACAACAAATCCCAGTGGATGATTGTGGAATGATTTTCGTTTGATTTTTGAACTAATCAATTCAAAATTCAAATCGCATTCTCGTAAAACAAAAAAATGGCAGCAAAGTTTCTCTGCTCTCGACAACTTCCGGAAAAAAGGTGTAAAGAACGTGAGAAGCACACGAACACAAATCTCTCCGAAGAAATG
Organism: Aleochara sp. GC000083; assembly: GCA_030264555.1. NCBI lineage: Eukaryota > Metazoa > Arthropoda > Insecta > Coleoptera > Staphylinidae > Aleochara > Aleochara sp. GC000083. The sequence goes on along the minus strand of JARJDZ010003916.1, from coordinate 3,625 downwards.
CTTTGTACATATTACGGAAATATTATATATATAAATATGAATATATATTTAAGTTTTAACTTCTTATTTTGAAACAAAAAAACAACAAACAAAATGTACAGTGTGTTTACATTAGTCAATGGAACGAAAAAATGTGAATATATGATGATTGAGCAGTTACATTCGATTTGTGTCATCAACAATCTGTCCTAGTATCCTGGTTTTTTGCAGTTTTCCAAACTTGCGAATCGTCCACCTTGAAATGGTAATTATTTAACGATACCATTTGTTTACTTGAAGTTTTTTATGTAGCTATAACATTTTTGGTATTTGGTACTCATATTTTTTTGTAGTAGGAAAACTTAGAATTTTGTGTTAGTTTTTCATTGGTCATTAACTAAACATATTCTCGTTTGGCGCAATTGCACTAATGTCTTCTTCGTTCAACAATGCATAAAGCGTGCAATGTCTACCGCCCGCACATTTTCAGTCATCCCAAGAATCCAGAAATAGTTTCCAAAGTTTATTCTGAGGTCTTCCTCATTTTTCCCCAGTAAATTCAATGGAAAAATTGTTGGTTTTTCTGGAAATGAAACACCTTGTATCAAAGAGATTTTTGAAAGACAAATTAATCATTGAAAACTATCTTATAGGTTTTTATTAAAAATAGTTTTAAATTGTGGTAATTAGCGTTTATCATCCATGCATCATTTTTATTTTTCCTGATAGCCCATAGAAAAATACCTCGGATATTAATGATAATGTTCTATTATTAATTTGATAATTAGATATTTTCAGACATCATTTGTATCAGTTAATTTTGTCTCTAAAAACAAATTTTTAAAAATACCTTCTCTTTGAGTATTCTTTTCAAAAATTCATGACGTCATGTTGATCTGTATTGAAAACACACCTGGAAAGGTAAAAAGATAAGTGTATTGAATATGCGCACTGCAACGACTTAACATGTGACTTAGATTACAGCCTACTTACATATTGGTTTTCGTGGTCGATTTAGTTTGTTCGCGTAGTTTGCTCAAACGAGACGTTCGTGGTCGCTCATTGATTGATTTTTGGTTTATTTATTGATTCATTTATTGATTACTTAATCGATTGATCTCCCAATCGATTGGTACGTATCTCTAATATAAGAAATCCTCGTACTCTTAAAAATTGCCATTCCCATGATGTTTACTTTTTGATTTTTTGTTATAATGAGAAATTAATCATTTTGATCGATTAGTAATACTCGTTTTTTTATTTTTTCAGTTGACATGTCCATCCAATTAATGAGTTTCCAATGCTGGCTGAGGAGGGAGAGAGGATTGTCATATCCGGTACAACAATTCAAGGTATGTGTTATGTAATAATTAATTGTTGATTGATTTGATGAACTTCTGGGAAAAATAATTCATTGCAAATTGATTGCATTCAGAAAATTTTTAACTTTCAACTTATAATATTTAACATTTATTTTTGGACTGATAAAAATTAAATTACATGTTAATTAATTAGTAATTTTTGTTCATAGGTGGAGCTCTTCAATAAACAATCAAAGCCGGTTCTTCTTTTTTACAAGGTAAGTGCCAAAAATATTTTTTGCATGAGGTGAATATAACAAATTAGAAAACAACAAATCGTTGTTAAATTTGTTAAATCTTGTGGTATCTTCATAATGGGTATACATTACATGGTTTACATTACTTAAGTCACATTCAACGACATTCGCACAGCAACATTTGAAAATTCTCTTTAATAGTTTGTTCATTTATTCAAGTCAGTTTCCTACCTGAAAAACTTTCTCGAGCATTTCAAGTACAGAGTTTGTAGGTAGAGAAAATACTAGAATTACATACACTCGATGGATTGAAGACGCAATTCTCAAAGAATTTGAGATGTACCTGGAAGAAGAAGGAGAGAAAATGGACTTAAGTCTCCAATTACTTACTTTTATGGTTCTTTGACTACTGGTATTGCTTTCATTGTTCAACTTCTTTTTTTTGGTTGTGGTTTACTTTGGTTTCGAATTTGTTGTTTACCAGCAGAAATTGCTTCAGTAAAAATTTCTGAACTTTGCAATGAATTTTGCAAATAAAATTAAATCAAAAAATTAAATTGATTAAAACAGGAACTACTAACTACATAGTTTAGTCTATCTAGGTAGGATATAGTATACCGGTGATATGGTCAAGTAATTTTGTCATTAAACACTGCTGATTTAATTACATGGAAGTTCCTGTAACAATAAAAAGTGTTATATCGAGAATAAAAATGATATTTTAGAATAATATCATTAAATTTAGATTTTGATCAACAAAATATCAGTAATCATTAAATAAGACTTGTTGTAACATATGAAATTTTGGATTAATTCATCTCCCTTCGATCGATATCTTCTTGGGCCATTATCAGAAATTTTCTTCCTGTTCAATTTCTGATATCTCAACCAGAATTTTGTTTATTTGTCGGGATGTGAATGAATCCCAGTGGACATACAACATGAAGTGGTTCTTCGGTTCACTAAGCAAGCGTGATTCCCCTCGGTATCTGGTTTACTGCAACGATACACCAACAACATTGCAGTCGAAACCAACATACGATACAATATTTCACTGATATATCTCTCGCATATCTGTTGCATTTGACTTGTTCGTTCCGCTGTCGCCGCTCTGTGCGAACTCGTTCGTCGTCCGTCCGTCCGTCCGGTCAGAGAGAGGACCATTCGGCCATATACACGCATTGCGGTCACCTGCCCGGAACCGGAAGTTCGAACATACTCATGCATCCAGTTCTCTCACGCGCGCGCCCGTCAACTTTCGTGATTTCTAATGGTAAACGGAGGGCGCGCACTTGATTCCGACAAATATCTGTGGGAATGCGCACGGATTCGTAATGAATACCTTCAAATTCGGGCAGCCAACAACCCTCCCTCGAGTATGTACGAGACACTGGTGAATGTGAAATTTAATGATATGTTGGATCACAGATTTTTTATCGGTAGTGTTTTTGGGGGAGGTTCCGGGAAAGTTCCGTGGGAATTTTGTTTTAATTTCACCATCGGATTTTAGATTTATTGTTTTTTGTAACTTAAGATACCCAATTTTGCAAGATCATGTAATTCTGAGTCCCGGACAGATTCGGGACCATGACCAATGTTATTTTTTTGTCAAAATACTATTAATGCCGTTTGAATCAGCCAAATCGGTCCATTAGTTTCGGAGATATGAAAATTTTTGAAAAGGCGAGCGATTTTAAGAATTTCTCATCGGTTTTTACGCTACAAACTTTTTTTCCAACTTTTTTCTTCGAACGCGATTTCTGGCTTTCCAATTGCCAAAAAGGCATGAACCCATACATTTTTGGAAAGTATTCATCAAAACCTACAATTTGGTTTCAACTTTAGTTTAATTGGTCCAACCGTTTAACAGTTATAGGCAGTTAAAAGAGCGAAAAAAAGCTAAAATTTTGCATTTTTAGGACCCCATTTTTCAGGTTCGGGTATTTCCGAATTCCGTAGAGATTCCAGACCATAACCAATGTTATTTTTTCGTCAAAATATGTTAAATGCTCTTTGAATCATGAAAATCGATCCAGTAGTTTCGGAGATATGAAAATTTTAGAAAACTCGAGCGATTTTAAGAATTTC